>VXAZ01006520.1:171478-185298 GCA_013399875.1 Gymnorhina tibicen
CCGGTTCCGGCCTGGCGGGGGCAGCGCCTCCCCGCGGCCCGGGCGGTACCTGCGCCCGCCGCGTCCTGCCGGGAACTTTCCCCGGGGCCGCCGCCGCCCTCGGGACGGGGCGCGCACGTGACGCGGGCAGCCAATCGCAGCCCGCGGCGGAGCGGCGCAATGAGGCGCGGGGGGGCGGGAGAAGCGCGCGCGGCCCCGCCGGTACCGAACACCTCCCCCCCGCGGCGCGCGCCCACCCGGTACCGGACGGACACCGACACTCCCGGACACCCTCCTCGGACAGACACCGACACGCGCGTTTAAGAGTTTTATAACGACGGTACAAAAATTTCCATTAACGATTGGCTAAAACCGACGGACCTGGGGTGGGGACGGGGTACCGGGACCATTCCGAGCACCGGAGCAGGGGACACCGGGACTGCCCCGTGAATGTGGAAGGGGGCACCAGGACCGCTGCACAGCTCAGGAGGTGCCCCTTGCAAGGGCAACGACCTAAACTGAGAGCAGCACTGTGGAGCACCAGGAAGCCTCAGCCCTCCCAAAGCCGGTGCACTGGGGCCAGTGCCTTGCCCACAGCAAAGGGCAACGTTGCCGCAGCAACGGCAGCACTGTTCCAGATTCCCTGGTGGGTCCCGGTGATAGGCAGTGCCCGGTGAGCAGCCACAGCCAGTGCATGGCAGCGCCTCTCTGGCTGGTGGGGGGACGACAGCTACAAAAATGGGGGTTTGGTCCTAAATCAGTGGGGAAAGCTGTACATGGCGGCTGAGGGGTGGCTCAGCCGTCGTTGGCAGTCACCAGCTGTCCCATGCCCTCCCGGATGTAGACCGACTGGATCTCTTTTGTCTTGAGACAGAAGTCGCAGGCCCAGACGGCAGAGGCCTCAGTGGTGAGCAGCCCATAGGCATTCTCGGTCATCCCCGTGCATTCTCGGTGGAACCACTTCTGGCAGGAGGCCTCGCACAGGATGGCATCCTGGTCATCGTTCACCTCGTTGCGACAGGCCCCGCAGGGGTACACGAGCCCCGGTGGCGGCTGGTGCCCTGAGGTGCTGGTGGCCTTGCTGGGGGGTGGCAGCGGGAGGCTGTTGGTCTCAGGGGTGCTGGCACTGCGGCCAGCACTGTTGGGGGCAAAGCCAGGCTGTGCCCCATTGACGGTGGCGGGGGAGCCCGAGTGCTGCTCCTGGGCGAAGGTGCTGGGGGGAGGGTTCTTGCCCCCTTCTTCGCTGCTAGCAGGGAAGCTGGGATCCGCCCCAGGGAAGGGACTGGCTGTGGGGGGCAGGGGTGGCATGTTCTGCCCGGGGCGCTGCATGGGCGATTGTCCGAAGAGGTTGCTGGGCTGGCTGAAGCGCTGAGGCACTGCTGGCCCCCCGGGGGGGTTGAGGGCTGGCCCGGGGCCCATGTCCCCCCGGGGGGGCTGCCCCATAGTGGGGGACATCATGGGCCCAAAGCCCGCAACAGGCCCCTGCATGAGCTGCCCCATAGGGGGGCTGAAGTTCTGTCCAAGGGGCTGGCTGAAAGGCTGCCCGGCGAAGGTCAAGCCCCCCGGCTGCACGTAGTTGGGATTCTGGGGGGGGATGCTAAAGGCCGGGCCCATCTGCCCGGGGGCGAAAGGGGGAGGCTGCCTCCGCAGGGGCTGGGGAGCCCCACCGTAGCCAGGGGGCACCTGCGGCGACATCCCCCCCTGCACGCGGAAACCGCCGAAGGGGACGGGGCTGCCCAGGAAGGGGGCAGGGGCCGCCCCCACCTTGGGGGCCCCGAAATCATCCTCGAAGGGATTGGAGGCCACCAGGTGGTCCACCATAGGAGTGGGCGGCGGGGCGAACTCCGAGAGGTGCGAATAGGCAGGGCCCTGCGGGGAGAAGGTGGCGGTCAGGGTTGCTGTGGCCCCCCCCCGGCCCCCGCGCCGCCCCGCGCCCGGCCCTACCTGGGTGTTGGACTTGCGCCGCTTCTTTTCGGGGCTCTTCATCTGCAGCCCTGCGGGGACAAGCGAGGCCGCGTCAGCGGAGCCCGGGCGACCCCCACCCACCCCGGTCCCGGTCCAACCCGCGCTCACCTGCCTTCCCCTGCTTCCGGCCGGGCCCGCCGGCGGCAGTGCTGCCTGCGGGGTGCGGGGGCCCCGGCGGGGGCGGCGGGGCCGGGACGGCTCCCTCCAGCTTCTCTGCGTGCGGGGCCGCCATAGCCCTCACAGCGCGCGCGTCGCCGCCATGGCCCGACCGGAACCGGAACCCGCGCAGGGCCAATCACAGTGCGCAGGGGGCAGGACCAAGCACGCGAGATGCGTCAATCACCGCAGACTCCCACCCCACCCCTCGCTCGGACCAAACCAAGTTCAGCGCAATGGGGGGGGGGCACGCCGAAGGGAACGGACGAGACAAACCACGTAGGAGGCCCCGGGGAGAGGTGCAGGAAGAAGGACGAACTGTAGCGCCCGCGCACAGCGACCCCCCAGCTCACACCAGCCAGGGCCTAGAGAAATACCAACTTTAATACAACCGCCAGTTCCTTTGGTAGAGCGGGGCCGGGGGCCTGGGGCTGCGAGGGGCGGGGCTGCGCTTTGGCTTGGGGGCAGTTACACTGTGCATGCAGGGGGGTCCTCCCGCCAGCCCCCCGGGGCTGCCAGAGCTGCCCGTGCCCCAGCCGGGACAGGCAGGGAGGAAGCGGACGTGGTGGCGCGTGTCCTGGAGCACAAGCATGTCACGGATGGGCTACAGGGTGCTGGGAGCATGGGGGAGGCTCTGTCCCCAGCCCCTGCCCTTGCATAAGAGTGTGGGACCTGCGGGGTCAAGGCACAGAGTTAACACGTAAAGTGATCCGGTACAGTCGAGGGCCTCGTGCTTGGGGGAGCAGAGCCCCCCCCGTGGGCCCCCTCCTTGGCCCAGGGGCCAGAGATAAGGACAGGCTGCCTCTGGCTCAGGGGGGCTCAGCCCTGCCAGTCCTGAGCCCGTGCTGGTGAGCACAAGAATGGCTGTGGCACAACAGCAGGGCTGGGTTTTGGTAGGAGCTGAGCTGCTCTGAAAAGGCTGGAGCTGGAGGGTCGGGGGCTTTGCAAGAACAGTTCCCCACCCTGCAGGCACTCACAGCCTGAGCCCCCCATGGCCACCAGCTCCACGTGGTGAAAGGAGAGAGGCCCTGTCCTCAGCCAAGTCCATGCTCAGTCCGGGGTGGAGCTCGTAGAAGAGTCTGAGGGCTCCCTGGGGCATGGAACAGGCCCAGAGGGCTGCGCATTGGGGGGTGCTGTGCACTGGGGCCCCCGGACGCTCACAATCTCCTCTCCACTGGCTGCTGCAGGCACATCTCACTGCCAGCCGAGATGATGGGCAGGTGATTGTCCATGTGGTAGCTGATGAGGTGGCCGACGCTCTCAAAGCGATGATCTTTTGTCCGCACCTGGGGGGCCAGAAAAGGGGTGCTCAGGAGGCTGTCAGTGCCCATGTGAGGCCATAGCCACCGCCCTCCGTGGCATGGGCTAGGCACAGACCTGGGGTTGCAGTCTCACACCCATGCTCCACCAGGCCCTCTCCATCCCCAAAGCCAGCCCAGAGTTGTCCCCTGATGAGCAGTGCACAACCCCAATGCTCTGGTGGCTCTTGTAACCCCTAGGACACCCCCAGCTGTCCCAAGTTCCATCCCCAGGCCCCTACATGGACTCACCACACCCTCGGGATCGACGAGCAGCAAATGCTTGGGCTGCCCACCCTGCAAGCCAGTCAGCACGTACTGGCCCGGGGTGGTGGTGCTCTCCCGGACCAGAAAATCTCCGTTCACCTTCAGCAGCTTCTCAGCGTCCTTGCGGTTCATCTTCCCATGGTACCAGGGCTCCCGTCTCAGCTGCTCCTCCATGGAGGCCACCACCTGGGCAGGGGGCAGCCCCACAGGCACAGATGGGGGCACACGCAGGGCATCTTCGAAGGGCTCTGCAGGGAGAGAAGAGCAGGGGGACCATGACCAAGCCCACAGCCACCTACCCGCTGCCCTGGCTGCGGCCACCGTTCCACTCACTCATGTCGAAAAGGTCCCTCTGTGTGCTGCCGTTGGCTGTGGCTGGGGTGCCGGCAGCTGAAGCTTGGCGTGTCTTGTCTATGTTCTGCACATTGACGTAAGACGGGTCATCAAACAGGTCCGTGCGGCCAGATGTGCCTGCTGGAGCTGGGTATTTCTCTCTCCCTGCTACCGGGAGCATTGTGGTCAGCAGGGCTTCAGCCCCTTGGCCCCCCACCAGTGCCCACCATCAGAGCACTCAGGGTCCATCAAAGAGGATGGAGACTGGCCACACCCATCACATTACCTTGGGCAGGAGCATGCTGCTTCTGGGGGTCATACTCCCCACTGGATGACTGGCCGACAGGCTGCAGAGAGAGGCAGTGATGAGCCCCCACCTCCCTTCCTGCTCATCCCCCTTCCTGCTCCCCACACCCCAGGCTGCTAGAGACACCAGGGAGACATGAATAACCTTCAGCAGAACCCATGGCCCAGCTGGGGTCCCTACATCTCCCTTATAAGATGGTGCCTCCCCAAGAGGACATGCCCAGAGCCTCACCAGTGTGGCACCCAAGTGATTTGGGGTCTGAGCAGCCCCATCCTGCAGCCGCATGTCCACGACCCCCCCAATGGGAGGTTCCTTGCCAGGGAAGTCATTGTAGTACTGGTGATCCGGGGCTGGTTCCTCCTCTTCTTCGTCCCAGGCAGAGCCATCGAACCCTGCCATCCTGGGAGAGCACAGCACAGGTAAGTCTGTGGCAGCAGCCACAGCTGCATGCCCTCTCCGAAACCACCTTCCTCCTTCTCACACAACCCTGCCCTGACCTGTCGTGGGGGGTCACCAGCTTTGGGGGGTTCTTCAGGTACTGCTTGAAGCGCAGCTCGAAGGCCTGCCCGATGGTGCTGATCACATCCTGTGCCAAGCCTTCAGGACACTCCAGGATATGGCAGGCTGGGTAAAAAATAGCAGGATGGGATTGTGGAACTCAAGCACTAAGGTTCTTCACCCCTGAGCCTGCCCTGTACACCCCAGAGCTTTATGGGTCACCCAGTTTCTCCCCCTACACTGAGCTGATCCTAAACACCTTCAAAGTGGGGCTCTGGTATCGAGGACCCTTGCAGCACCCTCACCTCTCTGATTGACGGGATCTTTGGCAACATAGGCAACATACTCGGCTGTGTCCTGTGGGTGAGACAGCAGCAGTGAGACAGGGCTGCTGGGGAGCTCTGGGCCCGAGACCTCGGGAGAGGGCAGGAGAGGCACCGGTCCCCTACACAGGGCATGGACGGGGACCCTGCATACTCACCGGGTCTCCCCCTGACGCAAAGGATATAGACTGCATGTGGTGGTTGGCGATGATCTGCAAAGTGGAGAGCTTGTTGGACACAGCCAGGAATTTCTTGTCACCCACCCAGGGGTGGCACATCCCACTCCTCCCAGGGCTGACCTGCCATGGGGGCTCAAAATCCTCCAGAGCCCTGGTTATGAGCCACAGACCACCAGGAAAAGGACTGGGACATCACCAAGAGTGGAGTCAAAACCAGGAGATCTGGCCCCAGGCAAGGGGACTTGGGTCTCACCATCTCCAGGAGAGATCCCGCAAAGCGCATGGGATATTCCTCCCACCTCTTCAGCCCCGGGGACTGTGAGGAGGTGGGCACGCATCCCACAGCCCACCCAGACATTCCCTGGGGAGGCTGGGGGCATCCCCTGCCCCAGCGAGACCTGGGGTGACGTACACGAGGATACCTGTGTGTCCAAAGCCAACCCCTCCCCACTCTCACCTGCTTGCAGTCTGAGGCCATGAGGTTGAGGCTGCTGGTGGAGATGGTCAGGGTGATGGGCATGCCTGCAAACTTCAGGTTGCTCTTGCCCAGGATGGAGTTCAGGGAGCGGCTGCAGGGCTAGGGGCAAATTAGGTAGTGTGGAGACGGGGCTCCCCAGACCAGACAGCCCAGCAGCAGGAGGACAGGGCACATCCCACTGCTTCCACAGCAGAGATGGGCACCTTGTCCTCACCACTGGCCCTGGCTCAAGCCTTAGTTGGGAGATCAGAGCCCTGGGCTGACCAGCATGGCACTGCCAGCTGGGCTGGGATCTGGTCCTTGGCCCTGTGCCCAAACCAGCCATGCACGCTCCCCCAGCAGCTCCCCAGCCTGGCCTCACCTTCCTTCTCCTCACAGCTCCCTTGGCACCAGGCACAGCCTCACATACCAGCCCAATGGCCTCCCTGCAGGGAGTAAAGGGAGATCAGTCCCCACAGTGCCTGCCTTGCCCCGAGACCCCCCAGCCACAGGACTGAGAACACGGGGATCAGCACAGGAGAGACAGGGTGACAAAGTGGAAGCTCTCAGGCAGTGGCAGCTGGGGCTCTTTGGGTTGGCAAAGTGCTCTGATATTAGTATTTGATGGGCTGCAGCAGCCCCTGGCCCCCACTGAAAGCCCCACGTGCTACCAGGGGCTTGCGTAGGGCTCAGACAACTTCCTCACCCCTCCCCAAAAGGAGCAGCCCCAGGGGAAAGGCAGAGCTCACCTGGTGACCTGTGTCCTGGTGTTGAAATCCAGAGCCCTCATGGACTGGAGCACTTCCACACAGCCCATGTACTGTGCAAGAGAGCAGGGTGAGCTTGGCCAGCCATGAGGTTTGCCCCACACAGCAAGGGAGGGGGCCGGGGTCTCAAGCACCCCAGCTCTGCAGCAGTAACTTCCCTGGGAATCTCACTGCCCTGCCTCCCACCCCTCCCCCAAAGAGCATGGTGCCTCCTACCACCAGGAGGTCCCCAAATTCCCACTGTGATCCCTCCCACTCTCCCCCACTCCCCAGCACTCACCCGGACGTGGTAGGAGACCCCAGAGCCCATGACCTTGTCATCAGGATGCAGCCAGCCACGGGTGGGCTTATTGACAAAGCTGCCATGGCGGGTCCATTCATCACCCCCCAGCTGGCCACCTTCCACCCGCGTCTTCTTCCCACAGCTCAGCTTGTTCATATCCTGGGAACAGACAGTGACAGGTCTCGTTGAGCCAGGGCTGGCAGCACCCCCTGGCACGAGTGCTGGCATCCCAGGGGGACCAGGTTCCCCTGGGCTGCTGCCGGCTGAAGAGCCCCGCAAGCTGAGCAGGTTGGCGGGATTGGAGAGCTTCAGGTTGGCCATTTTGGGGAAGAAGGAGCAGAGGGTGGTAGGGCTCTCCTCCAACTCAGGCGAGAGCTCCCCGAGAGGTGCAGCGTGGCCGAGGGAGGAGGAGGACAGGGAACCAGGCAGAGACCGCATGCTTGCAAGGGACTCCACTGGGGAGGGCGGGACTCCCAGGCCCCCCACGGCCTCCTCCAGAGAGGAGACAGACTCGTTCCGCAGGTGGCTGTATTTGCTCTTTTGCAGGAGATCCATGCTGGAGACAGGTGAGAAGGGCCACAGCCGCCCTGTCCAGAGTGGTGGGTGCAGCCAGCTGGGCCTCACAGGGGCCCCACAGAGAGTCCGAGTGCCTGCAGCCGCCAGGAAGCTGCCCCCAAGCAGAAGCCTCGGCCAAGCTCTGCGCTAGGTCCACGCCAGCCCGGCATGGCTGGCAGGGAGAGCTGGGCCTGGGACGCTGGGCAGCGGGTCCAAGGACTGCCCAGCACCGTGCAGGCACAGCCTATCAATCGTGATCGGCGTCAGCAAGGATGTGCAGATCCGTTCAGACTGAGAGCAAAACACCACAGCAGGGAGGAAATGGGGCTGCAGCGACACCCTGGGGAGCTGCTGGCACAGGGAGGGGAGCTCAGAATGCTCCGTCCCCAGCCTGGAGGTCCTCAAGCCCCTTGCCACTCCAGCACCGGGCCAGCAACAAATCCCATTGTCTTCATCCAGGGCCAGATCCAGCTCCCTCTGCCCTGCTGCTGGGTTCAGCACGGCCACCCTCCGCCCCACAGCTCACTCCAGCCCCTGTGCCGCTGCCCGCTAAGAGAAAATCAAAAGCATGAATATTTAAAGCCCGGAGACAAGGCAGACACAGACCGCATCCAAGCCCATCCCAGCCCCGCTCTGAGCAATGTCCAGGAAGGGAACAAGGTCCTTCTGTGGCAGCCAGCGCCACGCAACCCACGTGCCGGTGGTGAGCAGCCGCTGTTGGCTTGCTGGGCTCTGCCGGGGGGAGCAGCGATGCCGAGATGACACCGGTGCTCGCAGCTTCCTGGAATACAGGGACATGCAGTCCTTTGAGAGCACAGATCTTGCCTGGAGGGCTGGTGGGAGAAAGAGGAGGACGGCCAGGAGCAGGATACAGGTAGGCTGTGTGCTGGGCGAGGCAGGGCTCAGCACAAACCCCCAGCCGTGGTGGGGAGCCGGTGGGAGAGGCTGCAGCTAATCGCTGCCGCTTCCCGCATCCCAGCTGTTCCTCCCGGGAGAAGAGATGAAGGGGCTGCGGCTGATCGGAATAGCTGTGCTGACTCACAGGCGGCGGGGCAGGCTCTGCCCGCGGCGGGGGCTGCGCTGGGGCTGGGGCGCAGCGCAGGAGGGGCTCCCGGCGAGGGGTGGGGACGCAGCGCTTATCTGGAGCAGAAAAATCAAGGTCACAGGCGGAGCTAGCGGGAGTGGGCAGTGAGAACGTGCCGGGAGCAAAAATTGGCCCCTTCAACCTCGGGGAGCTGGGCAAAGCTCCCACCTGTGGATCAGGGGACTCAGGGGCAGGTCTCCCCTCTTCCCCTATCCTCGACGCACTTGCATGCAGCGGGAACCTGGGCCAGCCCGACTGTGCTGCCCTCCACAGCCTTGGCCCCACTGAGGGACAAGAGCTCTCCCCACTCCACCACCTATGAGATGAGGCAAGGATTTCAGGCAGAACTCAACCCCTGACACACCACGAGCCAGAGCCTTACCCACCACCAGGTGCTCTGGCCACCAACCAAAACTGGGTAAATCCAGGCCAAGGAAAGGGCTCTCCCTGCTTGGAGCCTTCACCCAGCACTGCTTGGCACTAGCAGCTGCCTGCCCCACTTCACAAAGCCTGGCACACTGCCATGGGGACAGGGAAAGGAAAGCCAGAACAGGGCTGGAAATTGCCACCTATGTGATGCAAGGGGCTGTGGCACATGACAGCGGACCCGTCACTGAAGCATCTCCTTGGCCACGCACACTAGCTCTGTGAATGCCAGCCCCCCTCCACCTCAGCCATGGTGGTCCCACAGGCGCAGAGAGCCCGTGCTGGCTGTTCCACAAAGCGCTCATCCCCTCCAGGGGCCCCCAGCTGTTCAGCGCTGTGACCTTCCTGTGGCCGCAGCACCACTCCTCTAAAGAAAAGCAGGAAGCCCGGAGCCAGGAAGCTGCTGGCCCGGTGAGGGGCCAGTGCAGCCCTGCTGCCAGGGGAGCCTAGCTGGGCGGCATCAAGTGGCCACAGGACAGTGGGGTTTGCCCCTGAGGGACTGGCCACTGGTTGATGTGGGCCTGGGGTTGCCTGGCATGGCAGCTCTGTGAGCCCTGATGCTTCCTCAGGATAAGAGCAGGAGGGAATTGCAAGGGGGCAGGAGTGTCTCCTTGGCCCCTTCCCACCACCCCAGCGCCTGGAGCAGCCATCACCTCCAGGCAGCAAAGGGCTGATGAGCCTCCCAGCTGAAGCCCCTGCTCAGACACATCTCTGCTTTTATAAGCTAGAGTAATTCCTGATTTTCTCAGAACCTTCAAGGCCAGTCCACCCACATCTCTCAACATCCTGTGACATTGCAAGATGCATTGCTGCTCCCAGTCCTTGGAGACCAGACATGCTACCATCACAGCCCCCCAGCCCCAGAGTCCATCCCAGGGCACCAGAGCTCCCTCCCAGCAGGCTCTGAGTGCAGAAGGCAAACCTGGAGGCGTGCAAAGGTGCAGAACACTGGCCCTGCCTGAACAGGCAGCACCAAGCCCCATCCCACAGGCTGCAGCTCTTCCCCTGGCCAGGCAGATGGCAGGAGCTCCTGCCCCTGCAGCAGAGTATGAGCAGAGCAGCTGGAACAACTGCCCCCAGGGAGCTCCAGGGACACGTCCTGGCCCAGCTGCTCCGTGTGCCCTGCCACCACAGAAAGACAATGGATCATGAGAAACAGAGGGACATGGACTAGTTTCAGACACCTGAGACCAGGACCTCACACACAGCCTGGGGCAAGGAAGAGAAGCAGAGAGGGGACACTCAGGGCCCCACTACCAACATCCTCCCAGGAAAAAAAACTGGGAGCTAAGTCAGAGGCCTGGAACATGCCAGTGGTTTGGCAAGAAATCGCAGCAAGGTGCAGGTAGCCACACATACAAACCTCGCCCTGGGCAGGAGACCCCCTCTGTCCAACTGCAGCCAATGCTGAACCTCTGGGGCAGGGATGAAGCAAAGGAGAACACTCAAATCCAGCCAATAGCTGATTTTTCCCCCACACATCACAGCAGCATCACACAACATTTATGCATTCCTGCACGCAACCTCTCCTTCATTCTGAAGAGAGGGTTAGGGGATGCCAGTGGAGATCTGGGGAAGAGGCTGGAGCCCTCCCAGAAGGCAGAGGAGGCAGGCAGGATCCACCACCGAAGCCACTTAGCCCTCCACCGTAGTCCTTACCACGTACTCCATCGCCGGCGGAGGGCAGGGCAGGCCCCGGGCAGGGAGCAGAGACACACAGCCCCTCTCGTCTGGCACTCCGACCTGCGGTTCGGGGACAAACAGGGAGTTAGCCAGCCCTGTCCCAGCCCGCTGAGGCGGGGGCCGTGGTGCCAAGAGGCAGACCCTGCTCCTCCATGCTGTCCACAGGTGGATGGGGCTGTGGCTGCCGTGCAACATGCTGCTGACACACGGGGTGAGAGAGACCTGGAAGCCACCTTCTTCCCATCGGAGAGAGGATGGAGTGGGGATGCGCCGGGACAGGAACACGAGGCTGAGCCTGGCCCTCTTTGGGCCCTGCCCACACTGGCAAATGGTATTGGGGGCCGAGAGTCACTCTGTGACCCAGGACAAGTGTCGGAGCCGATCCCTGCCCAGCCCAAAAATCAGTATTGGAAAACCACACACAAGGAGGAAGAGTGGAGGCAACCTGGGGGGAAGAGATGCCCCCTCCTCCACCCCCTCAGCTGGCACCCTAATGCAAAATTACACACAGAGCCCCCAGAGCTGTGTCCCTTCCTCCCAGGGAAGCAGTGAAGACAGGAGTCATGGAAAGAGTCTACAAGGGGTGAACTGGCAGAGGCAGGAAGCTCTGCGAGGGGAAAACAAGGCAAGCAAAGCAGCAGCAGCTCCAGAGCTGCTGCTCTTCTCACTCCCACTGCCCAGCCGAGGCAGTTGAGGCCAGGCCGGTGGAGCAGTGCAGGGCAGCAGACATGATGTACTGGCTGGCAGCAATTGTACCCTTATCTGCAGCCTGTGCCAGCTGCCGCCATTAGCTTGGAAGGCAGCGAGATAAGGAGGGCTATACTTGGCAATGGCAGTGGAGATCGACCCCTGCAACACTACACCACTGCCAAGCACAGCTGGCGATCAGGCCCTTTGGACATCGGGGATCGAGGCTGGTGGCAGGGAAGGAGCATCTGGACCCAGAGCCAGGGTGCTCAGCCTTACCGAAGCCCGCTTGTGTCCCTCCCGAGGATGGGACACTGCTTTGCACAGCTCCAGAGGTGACCCAGCCGAGGCATTAGAGGTGGCCCAGCCGGCCAAAGGGCAGTGGGTGGATCCTCACCGCCCACTTGGCTGGGAAGAGATAGCATCTTCAGCCCCTCCGTTACAGTCTGAGACCAGGGCAGCCCTGGCAAGCGCTGACAAGAAGTGCCCTTTGCCCACAGACTTCTGCAGCGCCAACGTGGCAAGCAGGGCCCACGTCACATTTCCTTGGAACCCGTGTCCATAGTCTACAACCTGTGCGGGTGACCCCATTTAAGAGATTCAAGGGGAGAAGCAAGGACAGATGGACACAACACACTGCTGGAAAGCAGACACAGACCTGCAAGGGGGAACAGCTACCCCTGTCCACAACATTCAGGTCTGCTCCAGGTACTCACTGCTGCCTTACTCTGAAGCACAGAAGGCAGGATGGCAGCAGGGCAGACCCCAGCACCGCAGAGGCCGAGGAACCCTCCAAACCCAGGCGGTGCCCCGTCCCTGCTGGAGGTCACGCCAGTCTTGAGGCTCGGGGTACTCCCCAGACCCTGGAGCACCTCTAGAGCTGGTGTCCTTCTCGTGTATCGCACCAGCACGGGGTGGGGCGATTCACGCCCGAGCCCCAGGCACACACAAGCAGCCGCCACGTCGGGTGGGTCACCCCAAGACCTTAACACAGCACGGCACCGGTTCCTCCAGCCCCCGTCGGGCCGCACATAGGAGGGTTCGGGCCTGCCCCACTGCTAGGCTCCTCCACGCTGGGCAAACGAGGCAGCGGGGAAGGGCGGCCCGGCCCCCGCAGCACTGGGAGTGGCGGCGTCTCGGGGGCGGCTGCGGCAGGGTCCCCACTCGTTCCGCGGAAGGCGGCGGCGGCGGCGAGCGATGCGGCCTCAGTCCGGCGGCACTGCGGCCGCGGGGGCACCGCGGGGCCTGGCCTCGGATCCCGGGCCCTGCGCGGGTCCCCCCTCCTCCATCCGCGCGCGCCCTCACCACCCCGGCCGGCGCGCGCTCACCGGGCACCATCGGTCACGCGCGGGTCTCACGCCGCTCNTGGCCCCGCTGCGCCCGCGTCACGTGACCCCGCCAGCCAATCCCGGGCTGCGCCCGACCCGCGGGAAGCGGCGCCACGGCCTCGCCGCGTCGCGCGCGCGTCGGCCAATGGGCAACCGCCCCGCCCCGCCCCCTGTGCGGTGCCACCCAATGGGCGCGTGAGGCGGCGGTGTTTGAAAGCGCCGCGGGGGGCGGGGGCGCCAACGGCTGCTGGGGGAGGGGATCGCGGGCCTGTCATGGCGCACAAACAGATCTACTACTCGGACAAGTACGATGATGAGGAGTTTGAGTACCGGTACGGAGCGGGAAGGGGTCCCGGTAACATCTGCTTGATAAGGATGGAGGGATCTCGGTTAAGGTTTACCGGGGTGAGGGAGGGAAATGTCTCGATAACGTAAAACGGTGGGGTGGAGAGGCTATTAACGGCTCGCTAGTGGGAGGGGAGTGGTGGGCGAGTCATGGCTTCCTAGTGAGGCAAGAGGGGAATTATCCCGGTAACAGAGGGTAAGAGGGGGGGTCCCGGTAAGGGTTGTGTATCGGGTCGTGGTGCTGGTCCCATTAACTGCTCCCTGGTCGGGAATCTCCGTCCTGGGGAATGAGGGGCTGTGGGGGGTGCCTCGGTGTTGACTGAGAGGTGCGGGGGCGCAGGCACGTGATGCTGCCCAAGGACATCGCCAAGCTGGTGCCCAAGACCCACCTGCTGTCGGAGTCGGAGTGGCGGAACCTGGGAGTGCAGCAGAGCCAGGGCTGGGTCCACTACATGATCCACGAGCCAGGTGAGCCCCTTGGGGGAGCGGGTGGTGCCCAGAGGGCCCGGCCTGACCCACTCTCTTGCCCCGCAGAGCCCCACATCCTGCTCTTCCGACGGCCATTGCCCAAGAAGCCAGAAAAGTGAGTGGCCCTTGGTCTGCCGAAGCTCCCAGTCCTTCCACGCTGAGAAAGCACCTTCCTCCTCCTTCTCCTCGGCATTCCGCGGGGGCTTCACCCCCTCGATGCTGCCTGGGCGCCGTTTTGGCGACTCGGCCCTGGTTCCGGGGGCCCTTCCCGTTGCGAGGCCTCCAAAGCTTCAATAAAGTGATGTTTGGGAGCCGTCTGTCTACAGTGCCGGGGAGAGGTGTGGTGGGGTGGAGGGCGGGGGGGGTCCCGGTACCGCGGAGCCTGTCCTGCGTGGGTTCCCAGGGAGGGGTTCACGGAGCCGGGGGGGGCCT
>VXAZ01006520.1:194676-214355 GCA_013399875.1 Gymnorhina tibicen
GGCGGGGCTGTGGCCCCGGGACCTGTCTGTGGCTCGGGCGGGGCGCGCAGGTGAGCGGCAGTGGGTGGGAGCGGACGGACCCACCGGCGGGGGTTGCGCGGAGGTACCGACCCACCGGCAGTGGGACCGGGACGGGGACCGGTGCGGCGACCGCTTTTGCCGCCTGGTTGCGGTGAGTCGCGTGGATTTGGGATGCTGCGGGCGACGGGCGGGCACGGTCGGCGCGCGGATCAGTGCACGGTCCCCTCTTGTCCCCGCCCGCCGCCGGAGCCGGTGGACACGTCGCCCGTGGGGCGGGGGGTGTCACTCGTGGGCTGTTCCCGGTCCCTGCGCACGGGGCTGCGGGAAATCTGTGACATCGGCAGGTCCCCGCTGCGTGCCGGGGCGGCTGCCAAGGCTCCGCTGTGGTCCTGTTGCGGTGCTGCTCCATCCAGCCAGGGTCCCCCGCAGGTCTCCCACGGGTGACCGGGTGCTGCCAACCCCCTTCCTAACCTGGTGAGCAGCTTGGCGGCATGCCTGGTGCACCGAGTAGGGACGGCACCTTTGCAGGGGGAAGGCAACTCAGGGAGCCCCTTCTACAGCGGTACTGGTAGAGTTGGAGGGTATCCCAGCGTCCCGGCACGCTGTGCCACGCTGGTGAGCCCCGGACCTGGCACACTGGCAGCAGAAGTGGGTGCCTCACTGCTCGGCTGTGCAGTGGTCCCCACCGGGATCGGTGTCGTGGTAGCACCTGCCAAGCACCGGTGGACTCTGCCCCGTGCGCCCAGCCCTGCCGTACCTGTCCTCGTCCCCCTGGCTGGCTGCCCCCGGCCGCTGTTTGCCCGGGGCGGGGTGCGGTATTTACCCTCCCGCCGGAGCAGATCCACGTCTTGGGCCACAGCCGCCCTTGATCCGTGGCTGCGTTCACCTGGCGAGGGGACACAGTGCCAGCTTTGTCGTGGGGTGAGTCGCACCGTACCTCGGTTTCCCCCACTACAGCTGGGCTAGTGGGAGTGGGGAGCAGGCTGGGATCCCCGGCATTTCAGGAGGCACGCGGCAACTGCAGCGACTCAAGGCTTCAGTGGTGATGCTGGTGCTGGGTGCGGAGGGAGGGACTGAACTCAGGAACTTAAAAGTGGGTGCACGGAGAAGGGGAAACTGGCGCAGTGGAGAGTGTGGGGCAGCAGAGCTGGGAGTGCCTATGCTGCAGACGGGTGCAGAGGTGAGCGTGGGGAGGTGACGGGTGTGTGTGTGGTGGCACATCAGTGTTGGGTCCTGGGGACCCTCCCAGACCCCCTGCCTGGGCGCAGGCTGCCCCCAGCGCTGTGCTGCTGAGCCCGAGGCTGTGGCAGCACGGCTCTGCCAGCTGGGTCCGTGCACCCTCAGTGCACACGTGGCACGAGCGCGACGGGCCCGAGCACCCGGGGGCGGGGAGTGGGCGCAGCGGCGGGTGCGGGACCGGCGTAGCCCCTGCTGCACCCCAGCCCTCGAGGGGCGGCTGCTGGCCCGTGCGTCAAGCAGGAACTTCTGCTTCAGGGCAGGCAGCGGATGATGAAACCAGGGAGAAATTTCTCCTGGCAGCGTGTGGGCTGCTGGCGGGAGCCCCCGGGAGCCTGCGCTCCCCCTGCGCCGCCACCACTGCCTTCCCATGGTAACTCCACGGCGGGAGCAGGCAGGGTGCCGGTGAGAGCGGCCGCCCCGTCTGGAGGATTGGCGCCCGCCTGGCTCCCCGTGGCAGCACTGGCGTCCCTGACATGCCCCGAGAGCTGCATGTCCACACCCCAGCAAGCCCCAGGGCGGTCAGAGGACCTGGAGAGGGGCTGGGCTGAGACCCGTCAAACTCGCTTTGTGCCAGGAAGGTGGTGCTTGGGTAGCCATGCGGGCAGGGGGGGTGGTGGTGCCGGGGCTGTGGCCGGTGACCTTCAGTGCGCCCGGCCCTGATCCGTGCCCGCGGCTGGGGGGTCAGTTGACATGCAGGGGAGTGCAATGGGAGCCACGGGGTCTGGGTGACTTGTATCCCCAGAGCTAGTGGCATGACTTGATGGAGCCATGGGCAGGCAGGGGGACCAGCCAGGGTGAGAGAAAATGAAAGCAGGTGATGCGGAAGGAGAAGTAGGTCAGGCGAGCTCTGGCCTCTCCCGGCAGCCTCGGTTGCACTGCGTGCTCCACTCTGCCCGTCTGTCTCTGTCATGTCCCCAGGCCCCATGGGCAGTAGCTGGAGTGGGTAAGGGGGTCCTGCCACCGGGCACTGGTCCCGGGCAGGGTGGGTGCCAGGCACTGCCCACCCTGGATACGAGCAGGGTGGAGAGTGTGGCTGTGTTGGCTGCCATACGCTGGGTACAGTGGCACCCCAGCAGTTCTGCTTTGATTCCCCTCCCATGGGCAACCACCAGGGCACAGGGCTTGGAGCCATAGCAAGGCTGGACAGGAGGATCATCAGCCCCACTGCAGGACCAAGGGAGAGAAGGGAAGAGACCCTTGGGTCCCGCTCGGGTGGCACAAGGCAGCTGGTGTGGTGCGGACATCATGGTGGGCCTTGGGGACAGCCCTGTGTCCCATAGAGGGGCTCCACAGAGGCTGCCCGTGCCTGCTGCACTGTGGAGCCGTGGGGCCACCGCCCTCCCCTTGGAGCAGGGCTGGCTGGGGTCTCACCAGTGGCGCTATGTGGGTTGGAGTGAATGTGGCGGGCACGGCCTCCCTGGCAGTGCGGTGTGGGCTCGGGGGGGCGGGGGGGGATTAGAATCGCCTGCCCCCCTTCCCTCCCCAGGATCAGCCGTGGGCAGCGGGGAGCTGGCAGCAGGCAGCTGCCGTGGGGGCGGAAGCCGGGCTATTTTGGAGGGTGTGGAGGGGGGGCTGTGGGCTGGCACTGTCCTTGCCAGGTGACCCCACCAGGACCAGCACCGCCCTGGTGCCAGGATGGAGCACTGGGGCCCAGCCTGTGCCACTGGCGATGCTCAGTTCCCGAGGTGCTGTGAGGACATGAACCCTGCATATTGAGTAGGAGGTGCCACCAGCTGGGGGGGCCCCTTGGGGCCATGCAGCACAGTGGGACCCAGGGGGTCTGGCTGCCCTCCAAGGGGTTCCCATGACTGTGCTGCAGGGCCAGCAACTCCAGAGCCAGCTCACCCTGGGACTAGCGAGCAGGTCCAGTTGCAGGTGAGCCTACCTGTCTCAGGCTGGTGGCTGGCAGAGCCTTGTCCTTCCTTCCTTCCTTCCTTCCTTCCTTCCTTCCCTCCCCCTTGCACGTTTCTGCCTGTGCCATCTCCTTGGCACGCTGGGAAGGCCAGAGGTGACACACAGAGGCCACATGCCTTTGGCCACATCTGTCCTGGCTGACATGTGACCATGACACCCCATGCCATGGCAGGTTGGGGTGCTGCTCTGTGTCAGGAGGTGATGCAGGAGATGGGGTTGCCCTTCCTTGCTATTGGAAGAGGAGCTGGGATGAGGCCATGTCCCATCACTGGTGACACTGGTCAGGGTGCCACTGGCCAAGGCAAGGGTGGAGCTTGGAGGAGGATGGATGGATGGATGGATGGATGGATGGATGGATGGATGGATGGATGAAGGTTAGCCCCTCTTCCCCAAAGGCCAGCACCTCCCCACCTGGCCCCCAGGTAGGCAGCCCAGTGCCCCCCAGCCGAGGCAAGCAGCAGTTTGTGGCCAGCGCCTGGGTGGTTGCAACACCCCCAGGGTGGGGGGGCCACGGTGACTCACCCCATCCTGGCCACCAGTAGGAACCCTGACTCAGGGCTGCGTGCCCATGCCGTGCCATGCCCCTCCCTGCCCGCCTCGCCCACCTTATCTCCCGCCCTTAGCACCTGGCACACCTGAGCCAGGGGGGACTGGCGCCGTTCCCCTCCTTTATGGGGAACAAAGGGCAGGGGAAGGGTTGGCAGCAGGTGCCACATCCCTCCCTCCTCCCTCCCGTCCTCCCTCCCTTCCTCTCACGGACGCTGTCCAGGGCTGTGCCCTCTTTTGTGCCCCCCACTGGGGCAGCTGGTCAGCCTGGAGCATTGTGGCAGTGCGGTGGGCAATGCTGCCCACAACCCTGCTGCTGCTGGCTGTGTGCTGCCTGCACTCCTGGCACTGGGCCACGTGTGGTACCACAGCTGGCTCCTGCCCAGCACATGGTCCACAGTTACAGGAGAGCTGGGATACCATGGAGGGCACGCTGGCGATGCCCCTCTGCCTACCTGCCATCTCCACTGCCTGCCCACGGGCTCTTGCACAAGCCAGCTCTTTCCGTGAGCATTGCTGGGGCTGGGTCAGAGGCCCTTTGCTGTCCAGCTGGTGTGGGGCTCTTCCCCTTTCTGCCTGGCCTCCTGCTACAGACGGCACCAGCGCGGTGCCCGGAGCCTATCCGGGGCCATGCCAGGGTGCTGCAGTGCAGGTGCCCCTGACTGGTCTGGCGTGGGTGGCCTGGGCGGGTGCCGGTGCTGGTGGTGGGGTGTGGGGCACGCTCTCCAGGCTGCTAATTGTTGTTTAGCTGGGGACACAGAGGGTGTAATTATGGGGGGATTGCGTGAATCTGCAGCCTGGCTGGGGGGCCCACGAGTGCCCCTGCCCAGGGAGCGGAGGGGATCAGGCAGCATAGTCCAGCTGGGCCGTCATTGCTTCCCACATTCCCCATGGGACCTCAGGAACCCATTCCAAGGGTAGAGCAGGACAGGAATCCATAGGACCAGGGGGTGGCTCCAGGGCTGGCCGGGCAGGCTGCAGCACGCTGCACCGAGCCCAGCCCTGCTCCTGCCAAGCGCAGGCACCCTCCCAGCTCGGCCAGGCTGGCCACGGCCAGTGGCGAGCACCCAGCGCCCTGCCTTGGGGCGGAGGAGAAGGTGAGGGCCTGTATGATGCCTCGGCACGGGGGGCAGGGGCAGACAGCTTGGAGACAGTGCCAGTGGTGGGGAAGGCATACTTATGGTATGGGGTGCCTGTCCTGGCAGTGCTGGGAATTTTCTCCCGTGGGAGTGGGCCAGGGGATGCCCCTGCCTGGTTCCGGGTTGGCACCCCACGGCGCGGTGCCGGCTGCAAAGAGTTAATGCCGTGTGTGTTCTGGGAAGCGGGGCTGGGAGGTGCGTGACCCGGGGTGTGGGCGTCGACTCCTTTTGAGGTGGGATCCTGAGCTCAAGTGCAGCGGGGAGCGGGGCCAAGTTCACACAGCACCCTGCCTTCCCCTCCCTGCCACTCGCGGGCCGCCAGCCCGGCCGCGGCGCAGCGCTGAGCCACGCCAGGACCCGGGGCAGGTGAGCTACACACCCACCCTGCCATCACCGGCCGGTATGGTGGAGGAAGTTGCCAGGGTGGTGGGGACCCAGTGTGGTACCACTGGGCACTAGGAGATCTGGGCCAGCTGCTTCGGCACCAGCAGGCTGCGGGATGGTGGTGTTGCCTGAGCCCTACACCGCCCTTGCTGCTGGTGGGATGGGATGGAATGGGACGGGACGGGACAGGACGGGACGGGATGGGATGGGACGGGATGGGACGGGACAGGAAGGGACGAGTGGTGAGATCTGGGTCACTTTGGTTTGGCAGAGCAGGGCCCACACCCCCCAGTGGCAGTGCCAGGCAGCTGGATGTGGCAGTGGGGTAGGTTTTGGCAGCAGGAGGGGGCCAGGATGCCAGCACAGTGCCAGCAGGCTGGGTGGGCGGCATGGGGACTTTGCTTCTTGTCCCTGCCACAGATGCCAGGAGTGGCTCTGGCAACGTCGCCAGTCCTGCTCCACCGTGACAGGGATGCCTGTGCCCAGCCTCCATAGCAGCTATCGTGCCGGGCTGGCACTGGGCCCCAGGTGCAGCGCTGGCTGGGCGCTGAGGCAGCCCCAGGCCACAGTGCCCCAACCCCTTTCTCAATGGCGATGGCTAGCGTGCCATGGCTGCGCAGCACACGGCTGTGCCTGGGAGCTCTATGGGTGAGCTGGCCAGTATCAGGGGGCCTGAGCAGTGCCATGGGGCTCGCTCCCAGTGCAGTGGAGTGGGGCACTGTATATCCTCTAATCTCCAAACCATTTCCTTTTGTCTCTGCTCGTTCTTCTCTTCTTTCAAAGACCAGTGCTGCTTTCCCCACTCCCTCCAGCAATGGGACCCCTGGCATGTGCCTGCTACAGGGTCACCAGCTGAGCCAGAGCCCAGCCACCACCTTCCCTGCTGGGCAGACAGAGGGACTGCAAAGCCCCTGCCCTGCAGCCACACCACCCTCGACACTGTGGCCATTGGCACCAGGGCCGCTGCTGCTCCCAATCCGTTTCAGGCAAGGCAGTAGCAGGGTGGGGGGTTGCACAGCCTGGATTCCTGGGTCCACGTCCTAGTTCGCAAAGGGTGAGGGGCCCCACGGGGTGAGGGGCCGGGGTGACACTGCACTGCGCTCCCCTTCCTGGGTGACTCATTCTCCCCAGTGTGGCTGTGAAGTCCCTCGACAGCATTTGTGACTCCTGTGACCAAAAGCAGGGGCACTTGGCAGCAGCCCAGGGTTGGGACTGTGCTCCCCAGGACCTCTGCCCTCCTTCCCCATGGCAGGGAGCAGGTTGGGAGATCCCCCCGAGACACCCCTTTCCACCTCACAACTCCCACCGTCCCCAAGCCGTGGCCCAGTGCTCAGCGCAGGCTGGCATTGTGTCCTCACCCAGGGTGCCATCCCAGCGTGGTGGCATGGGACACAGCCTATCCCCATGCAGGATGGGTGCTGCAGGGGTCCCACCCCACTGTCCATGGCTCTGCCTGGGTGGCTGGGACCCCTAGGATGGAGGGAGCTGGCAGGTGGGTGGAGCCTGGCCAGGGTTGTTCCAGGCAGCAAGGGCTGGCAGAGGGATGTCAGGGTGACCTGGGCAGGCATTGTTCGTGCTGCCAGCCGCCCTGCATGGGAGCCAGCTCAGCATGGGGAGCAACTCCCCCTTTCCTCAGTCCCGTTCTGATGCTGCAGCCAAAATGTGCCCAGCCGCAGCATTGACGCAACTGAGAAAGCTCTGGCATGGCGAGGACATGGGCATTGCCACCTGCTCCCTCCCAGCCATCACCTCCGGCACCAGCCGGGGAATGCTGGGGGGCCGGGGGCGGCCCCAGTCCCCTCACACCTCATCCTCCGCCATTTCCTTATCACTGCGGTGATCTCCTCGACGGCAGCACCCGCTCGGCATGTGACTTCGCTCCAGTGAGGAGGATGTGCGGGGGGGTGGGGGTGTCGGCAAAGGAGCCGTAACGGGCGGTTTAGTGCGATGGAAAATCCCCCTCCTGTCACCGCCACCTCGCCCCCACCCTGCCCCAGCCCTGCAGCCGTGTCTGCTGGCATCGGGTCCTGTGGCTGCGGGGGTCCCAACTCCCTCACCAGACCTCTGCTGGCAGGTTCTGTGGCATTGGCAGCACTGAGGCTGTGTCCACCTGCGCTGTGACGTGGCGAGGCTGGTGGCCATGCCCGTCCCTCAGAGCACCCTGCCACCCGCTGGGATATGACAGGGTCTCAGCTGCTGCCCTGCGCCCAGACACCCCCACAGGCACGTCCCACTAGGTGCCTCCAGTCTTGTGAGTGCCCTGTGCCCAGGTGTCTTGTGAGGCTGGAGGTGCTGTGGGGGCCAGGGCAAGAGAGGCTGTCCTGGTGCCATCGCTGAGGGAGGCAGTGTTGGAGGACACGGTGCCACCCTGTCCTGTGACCACTGCCTGCAACAGTCCTGGGGGTCTGTGGGGCTCTGGGCCACCCTTGGCAGGTGCCACATCCCTGTCATCCCTCTCCAGCTGCCCAAGCTGTGGCATGGGGTACTTGCCCCCCCGCTTAATCCCGCCCCTGCAGCTAATCCTGCCTAATCCCACTGGGGGCTGTCACTGCCTGTTGGCTCCCAGGGCCCTGATGGTTTAATCACCCCTAAGCCGATCACCCCCGCCTCAGCAGGCAGAGGGGACCCCAACCGGTGGTGGGATGGGCTCCTGCCAAGGAGGGGGGCTTGGCCATGGATGCCGGCGCCAGCATCCCAGGCGGTCGGCACTGCCTGGCTCCCAGTTTCAGGGGCGGCTGCCGCCTGCCATGCCGGTCGGGCCTGCTCGGCAGCGGCTGGGGCGGCTCCGCAGCCGGTTGCTCCGGGGCCGTTCCCAGCTGCCTGCCGAGGCAGCCCCAGCTGGCAGCCGCCCAAGCGCAGGGAGCGGCCGGCTTGGGGATGGGCCCCTGTGCCGGGGGCCGTCGGCCGCGCCGCCCCTCCATGGGCAAGAGGGGGCACGTCCCCCACGCCTGCCTGCCGACGGCAGTGTGGCTTGGCACAGCGCGGTGGGTTTGGGGTGGATGGGCCTGGCATGGCTCAGCGTTGCCTGGCACGGCTCGGCGATGGCCAGTGCCACGTGCCACTGTCCACCATGGCTTGGCTTGGCACGGCACAACTCTGGCAGCACCAAGAGCCACAACCCAGAGGTGGTACCCACCTCTGCTTCCCCCAGGCTGCAGTTGCTAGATTCCCATCCCGCTGTCAGCCAGCAGTGCCAGTGTCATCCAGCAGCCCCGCTGGCCGCAAGGGCCATAGCTGGGCATGGTGTCAGAGGGCAGGCTGCAGCCCCGGAGCTGCCACTGCTGCCTGCACCCCGCCTGCAGGTTGTGAGGGTCACGGGCTCCCCCTTCCCACCTGTGCTGGCTCCACAGGAACTCGTGGGTCCCTGGTGGTACACCACGGGGACCACAGCGGGAGCGCGAGCAGTGCTGGGTTTAGGGCTGAGGCCAAGCTCTGCCAGCCGCAGCGTGGGAAAGGCCTGACTGGCGCAGGCTGGGCTTGGCTGGGCGAGGAGTGGCCCCGGGCTGGGGCACAGGGGGAGGGAGGGGGCCCAGTCCCAACCAGGAGCGGGGGCAGGAACCGGCGGCACGGGTGCTGATCCTAATCTGCCGCGGCAGGAAGTGTGGCCCCTGTTCCCAGCCCAGCTGGGCTCCACGGGGCGGCCCCCGGCCCTCAGGGTGCTCTTCCCAGCGCTCACCCGCCCACCTGCGCCTGCTGCCAGTGAGGCCCGCGTTCCCAGGATGGGGTTGCTGGGAGCCGGTGGCTGCGCCTGGCCATGACGGTGGGCTGGGGGGGATTGTGGGTGGGCTGGCACAGGAAGTGCTGCACCTTGGTGCTGTTCAAAGGCACCACGCTGAGATTTCCCCCTTTGCTGTGGCGGTGCGGGCGGCTGGGTGCTGGTGGTAGTGGAGGAAGCGTGGGGGCCTGTGGCGGGGGGCCTGTGCCCGCCAACCTCGACACAGCATGGAGGGGGCTGAGGGCAGACCGCGGGCCCCAAGCCTGCCCCAGTTTAGTGGCCCACTGAAACCCCAGTGCCACCCAGCACGTACATGGAGAGTTCCTTGTGCCCTGGCTTTGTGACAGCGATGCTCCAGCTGTAGCATTTCTTCCAAGTGCTCTCTCCCAGGTTGTTCCTGTATCAGTCAGGCAGCATCCTATCCTTCCTACAGGTGAGGACGATGGCCAGCCCAGAGGACGACCTCATCGGCATCCCCTTCCCTGAGCACAGCAGCGAGCTGCTGAGCTGCCTGAACGAGCAACGGCAGCTGGGGCTGCTCTGCGACGTCACCATCAAGACGCAGGGGCTGGAGTACCGCACCCACCGTGCTGTCCTGGCTGCCTCCAGCCGCTATTTCAAGAAGCTCTTTGCAGGGCCGGGGCCAGGGCAGGAAGTCTGTGAGCTGGACTTTGTGGGGCCAGAGGCACTGGGCGCGCTGCTGGAGTTTGCTTATACAGCCACGCTGACCATCAGCAGCGCCAACATGGGCGAGGTGCTTCGTGCCGCCCGGCTTCTGGAGATCCCCTGTGTCATTGCTGCCTGCGTGGAGATCCTGCAGGGCAGTGGGCTGGAGGCACCTGGCCCCGATGACGGGGACTGTGAACGCGCCCGCCGCTACCTGGAGGCTTTCTCTGCNNNGGGGCTGCCCCTGCCCTATGACAGCTTTGAGCTGCCTGAGGAGGAGGAGCTGCCCCCACACCCCTTCCCCTTCCCCTACCAGCCCCCCCTATCCCCTGACGAGGCCGCTTCTGACGATGACGCCATCGACCCCGACCTGATGGCATACCTGAGCTCGCTGCACCATGAGTCGCTGGCGCCTGGGCTGGATAGCCCTGACAAGCTGGTGCGCAAGCGCCGCTCCCAGATGCCCCAAGAGTGCCCTGTCTGCCACAAGGTCATCCATGGTGCCGGCAAGCTGCCTCGCCACATGCGCACGCACACGGGCGAGAAGCCCTTCGCCTGCCAGATCTGCGGAGTCCGATTCACACGGTGAGTGCTGCTGGATGGACTCTCTCTGCCTGACACGTACCAAATGATATCCCCTATGGCACTTCCCCCTGCCAGTCCTACTGGGGCCTGGCCACAGGCCTGGCGTGGTCCGTGGGGTCTTTTGCATCCCCTGAGTGCTGCCGGACAAAACTGGGTTACCTGATGGCATACTGCACAGCACCCCTCTGCCAGTCCTGCCTGGGGTCTGACCCCCAGGTTCAGAGGGTCTTTGCACCCCATGAGTGTTCTGGACCAACACAGGGTACCCAGTGGCATCCTCCATGGCACCCCCTGCAAGCTCTGTTGTGGTGCAGTGGGGTTATGGGGCCTTCTGCACCTCATGAGTGCTGCTGGATTGACCTAAGGTACCCAGTAGCATCCCTTGTGGTGCCCCCCTGCCATACCTGCTGGCGAAGTCAGGTCAGTGGGATGTTCTGCACTCTGCGAGTGCTGCCAGATCAACCAAGGCCTGATACTTGATGGCACCCATAACACCTCGTCTGCCAGCCCCGGCATGGTGTGGTGCAGGTCCAGGGGAGTCTTCCACACTATGTAAGCTCTGCCAGACCAGCCCGAGGTACCCAGTAGCATCCCCCGTGCCAGCACCCAGCTGCATCTCAGCCATGCAGCCGTTCAATGGTCCCCTGCCCTGTCAAGCGCCCAGACCCCTCTGCCCTGCAGAGCATCCCTGCTGTGGGGCTTTCAGCACCATTGCCCTCCCCACTGTGGCTGGGTGGCATGTTGGCTACTCAGTGCCAATATCTCCCTGTGTGTCCCAACTCCAGGAATGACAAACTGAAGATCCATATGCGGAAGCACACAGGTGAGCGGCCCTACTCCTGCCAGCACTGCAGTGCCCGCTTCCTGCACAGCTATGACCTGAAGAACCACATGCACCTGCACACAGGCGCCCGGCCCTACGAGTGCTACCTCTGCCACAAGGCCTTCGCCAAGGACGACCACCTCCAGCGGCACCTCAAGGGCCAGAACTGCCTGGAGGTGCGGACCCGCCGCCGCCGCCGCGATGAGCCGCCTCCGCCGCCCGCTGGGCCCCCTGGCCTCGACCTCTCCAATGGGCGGCTGGAGGGGCTGCGCCTCTCCATTGCCCACTACTGGGCTCCAGGGCAGCCCGAGGAGGAGGAAGAGGAGCCCGAGGGTGAGGAAGGGCCGCAGCCAGATGGCGCCGTGCCGGTGGAGACGGCATAGGGCCGATGCAACGGCAGGTGTCGTGCCATTCCGTGCCGAGCTGCGCCGTGCCCACTGGGGTTTCTGTTCCTGTTTTTCCCGTCACGGTTCATTCCTAGTTATGCAAAGGGGGAAACTCCCCTCGGCCGATTTGCACAAGGGGGTGGGGGGCCCCTACCACCCTCCACCGTGCCCGGGCCCGCCTGGTCATGCCCAGGTGGGTGAAGGGGGGATTGGGACTTGGACGTCCCTCCACCAAACCCCTCGTGGATGCCAGGACCGGGCAGGGGCACCCATGGACCGAGGCCCCCCCCCAGTTGGGGAGAGCCCCCATCCTCTCCCCAGTGGGGGGGCGGCCGCTGCCCTGCGCTGTGCATAGCTTGTCCCCCCCTCCCCACTCCGAGCAGCCCCCCCCCGGCGAGCCCCCCTCGCCCCTGCACTCCCGGCTGCTTTCTCTTGGTTGCACTATTCGGGTGAGCCCACCCGGGTGCGGGGCAGCCCCGGCCCCCCCCGGCCCCTTTCCCCTTCTGAAATTCCCCGGCCCTGTGGGACCCCCCCTTCCCTGGGGTGGCCGGGCCCCCACGGTCACCCCTCTGTCCTTTGCACATGCCCCCCGCGGGGCGCAGCCTCCCCGGGGGTGTAGGGGACCGGCACTATTTGTCTACAATAAGAGTTTTATCTATATTTAAAAAGATGATGTAATATATTCCCTCCCACAGCCCCTCCGCTGCCAACCACCAGCGCTGCCCGGCCCCCACATCTGCCATGGGGTGCCGGCAGGGGTGATGGGGCCGGGGGGGCTCTGCTCCCGTCATGGCTTTAAAGTGCCTTATGGTGAACTTGAACCTTTTCGGCTACTTGAACCTCTCTGGTGTCAGGAACCAAACAAACCATGGGCGGGCGGCCCCCTGCCCCGCCGGGCCGCCTCTGCCTGTCTGTATGTCTGTTTGTGTTTGTTTTTTTTTTTTTTTAACGAAGGCTGCTTAGTAATAAACGGAGAAGCAGGGACTTCCCCCGCGTCCAGCTGTCTGTCCATTCTGCACCCCTGCCCCTGAGCAGCTCGGGACTGGGGGCACTGCGGGACTGGGGACAGGGACATTGAGAATCTGGGGCACCACAGGGATGGGCAGGGGGCACCATGTGTGGGGAGAGGGACGTCGAGGGGTAGGGGGGCAGCATGGGGCTGGGGGCACCGCAGGGATGGGAATGGGGACACCATAAGGTCTGGGGACAGGAATGTGTAGGGACTGGAGGCACAGTGGGGATGGAGATGGTGGCACCAAGGTGCTGGGGATGGGAGTTGGGGAGCATTGAGAGGCTGGGGTCACAGCAGGGATGGAGCCAGGGGCAGCATGGAGCTGGGGTATCACAAGGTCAGGACCACCATGGAAGAGTGGATGCCAACTCAGAGTACCAGGACTCTGGTGCCTTGAGGACCAGGTGCTTTATGCACCAGCCCTTCCCCACCCAGTGGCTCTCAGCTTCTGCCTCACTGGTGCGGCTCCAGCCACATCCCAGCATGTGGACCTGTGTTTTTGCTGCCACATAGCACTATCCTGCTGTCACTGGACCCTGCCCTCACTTTTCACTGTTCTTGGCCTGCTGCTGGTAGTTGAAGTCTTGCTGGGAGAGAGGAGCGCAGTGTTGGCATCCAGCATCCCCAGTGCTGGGGAGGACAGGGGACATTGCCACCCCCACAGCCAGCCTTCACCTGCAGAGCAATTTGTTTTTGTTGGCCACCCCACCGTTGCCTATGTCGCTCTCCTTGCTCTTTTCCTCCTCCTCCAGCTGGTCTTGCAGCCGGGTGGCCGTTCTGAAGGGCAGTCTCCGGCCCTTTATCATGTCCTTGATGCGCTGCAGCAGCAGCCACCCCCGCTCCTGGCCCCGCAGCGACCGCACAGCACCCAGCCACAGCCCCGGCGTCTCCTCGTCGCTGGAGTCCCTGCGGGGGCAGAGAGGGCAGGGGTCAGCTGCAGCCCCCCCACACCTGCTGCAGCCCCCCGGGCTCGGGTGGGCTCCCGGCACCGCTCTGCTCACATCTCCTCATCCCCGGAGTCCGGGTAGCTCAGGGGGGCCATGCAGACGGAGCAGGTGTTGTTCAGGGCTGCGTAGCACTCGCCGCAAAACAACCCTGCGGAAAACGGGGCCGTCAGGGGGGACACGGCATTTCCTGGGGAGGGGGTCCCCAAGCTGTGGGGGCTCCTACCTTTGCAGCCGGGTGTCATGCCGGCGCTGAAGCCCGGCTGCTCTGCCGCCCCGCAGATCAGGCAGTGTTTGCGCTGGATGCCCAAGGAGCGAGCAGGGCAGGTGAGGGCAGGAGACTTGTGGCCACAGGGTGATGCTCTATGGGTCAATGCCATCCTGGGGGTCCTTGACACAGATCCTCAGGGATACCACTCATCTTTTCCATCCCACCAGGGGTAACTTACCTGTATTCACAAATCTGCTGCCATCAACATACAGTTTTTGCCTGGTTCCTGTAAAGGTTCATCCCTTAAATGTGCTTGACTTGGCATCTACCTGCTCCACGGTGTGCAGCCGGTCATATTGAAAAGGTCCTTGCCTTTCAGTAGGGAGCAAAATGACTTCATTTAAAGTTGATGTCACGCACATAACTACTTCTCTCCCTGGTTCATTAGCACAGCATGGCATATGGGACTAGCACAGTTAGTGATCATCCCAAAGTGAATTTCTGGGCCTCCTGTATCATTAGGGTGGTGGCTACTATGGCCCATAAGCATACCGACCATCCAGTTACTTGGAAAAGGATGCTACTGGCCTTTGCCAACTTCCAAGAAGCTGTGTCATCCCCACAGACGCTACTTGTTGCCTTTCATGCACACATTATGGAAAGGGTTTAGTCGTATCTGGAAGGCCTAAAGCTGGTGCTTCCATGAGCATCCTTTATGGTGTTAAAACTGGTTCAATGTTCTCAGGGCTGTTCCAGCAATTCTTCAGGGCCTCTGATTGCCAAATAAAGGGGGTTGGCTATTAGTCCAAAATTTTGAACCCATATAGGGCAAAATCCTGCCACTAACAAAATTCCTGTTAGTTATCCTTCAGTCTTAGGAGCTGCAATTTGGAATATCACTACTTTTTTCTTCTCGCTGTCCTTTTGATACCTTAAAGCTAAGGTATTGGTCTTAGCTTTTTTTCTTAAAATTCCAGCAAGTCCCAAAAAGTTCCCCAGGCTTATGGTCCCTTTCAAGCAGGTTTGTTCCTTGCCAGGTCTGATTAGGATGTCATCTACAGGCTGTAAGAGAGGAACACTGTTACTTTTTTCCATTGTTCTACTTCTTTTGCTAAAACCATCAAATAAAGTGGACTTATTTTTGAATCCTTGAGAGAGCACCGTCCAACTGCATCTTTCTTCCAGTCGTAGAGATTCTCTCATTCATAGGCAAAGATGGTTTGGCTTTGCTCGTCTATTTGGATACAAGAGAAAGCATCCTTTAAGGCCAAAACAGTAAAATAAGAGTTTGTTTCTGGCACTGAGGTTAACAAGGCATAAGGATTTGGTACAGTTGGATGTATATCTGTGCATATTTGATTGATTTCTCCTAAACTTGTACTAATCTGCACGCTCGAGAACAAGGCTTCCTTACCTGTAGGAAGGCATCTAAAAGTCAGATTGACATTGTCTGAGTATGCTGAATTGTAAGAATGTGTATATCAGTGGTTTCAGACCTTTTTGTGCTTCTGTCTTTATAGGATATTTATTCATTCTTAATGGTTTAACTTTTGGTTCTGAGCTTTCTCTTTTTAACTGGTGACATGTTCTTTGCTTTACCTCATTTTCCTGTAGCCCATGTGGATCACTGCATTTGAAATGGCATCCAGAATATTTTCTCCAATATCCTCTGATGGTTTACCCATTAACAGGCAGATCTGAGCTTTCCAGCCTGTCTCAGGTTGTGAAGCTGCATGGTATTTTCAGAAAAGGTTTAAGGTTTTGTGTGTTTAAGTTACAAAATATATCTCATCCCAGCAAGGGAAGAGGGCATTATGGCATATCTAGAAACTGATGAGTTCTTTTAGTGTCACCAACTATACATGCCATGGCTGGTAGGAACGGCCGCAAAGCTCATTTTCCTGCTGCCCCAACAATCTGTACTGGAACTTTCCTCAGCAGGCCCTTGCAGCAAGTTACTTCTGAAGGTGTGCCTCCACTCTCAATACAGAAATCGAGTGTTTCATTCCCCAGCTTTACTGGAACCAGAGTATCAACTGGGCATGTCCTGATATTTTCCCCTGGTCCCCTTCCCTCACTGTCAAAATTCTCCACCATCGTAACATTTACCTCTTATAACTGACCTCTTCTGTCAACAAATAACACATTCAGGCCAAGATCCCTAAATCTCCAGCCCATTCCTCTTCTTTCTCCTTCTCTAACACCATTCTGTTTTTTCTGCGGCAAAAAAGTTTGGCCCTTAAGTAGTTACACTGCTCCCACCCCACCGATTGATTGAGGCCAAGTGTTTCCTTGTGACTTACATGGAGATTGATCCCACTGATCAGTTACACTGATAAACCCACACCTTTTGTAAAAGCAACGTGAAAAAGGAACAACCGTGCACTTGCCAATCCAAGAATTCCATCCACCCATCCACCCCTGTTTGAATATCTCTGGAGCACTGCACTTTGGATTTGCTCACTGCCGTGATGATGAAGAGGATTTGGAGGAGTCCCTGATCATCTGGCTGGTGCCTGCTGGAGTCCTGTCTGTTCTGATTCTCCATTGCCAGGGGCAGCAAGATGATCCAGGCAAGGCCTTATGGCCACCCCATCTGAGTGACCGTGACGTCCCCAAAGTGGGCTCCTTCCCATACTGTGCCAGGAACTGACCCACACCCAGAGTCGGGGTATTTGTTTCTTCAAATGTGCGGAGATGTCTGTGCAGAGATGGGTGCTTGGGTAGTGAGTCCTCTAAACCAGCACCCCCTCAGGTGCCAGTCACCCGCTCTGATACACTTCAAAGAGCAACAGATCCACATTTCCCATAAACACCACAGTCTAAAGCTATGGATAAGCTATGGATAAGATATGGATCAACTGTAGCCATGGGCTGCAACTTCCTCTGTCTCTTTTTAGAGATCCAGCACACAAGGATTTACTGCACGTGCTCTCTGGAGAAGGGCATCAAAACCTCCTTCCAAGTTAGTGGCGAGATGGAGGTGGCTGCTAGCTGTCCCTCTTAGAGCTTTGGACCATGAAGTTACAGCATTGCAGAGCAATGTGAGAGTTGGAAAAGGAAGTCAGGACTTTACAAGATGCAAAGGCAATCACTCAAGATGTAATTATACACCAGCAAAGTGGCGCTATGAGCAGCAATGCAGTGTAGAACAACTGTAAAACAGCAATATGTGGTGGCACATATTGCTCACAAACAAATGCACAGGATGGGAAAAGATAAGATTTATATTTTTATTTATATTTTATATTCACAGGATCCTGAGGAATGGGATGGAAATATCTTGAGTGAGTCCTCAGACTCCAAGGTTGAGCTTTAGCTAGATTTAGCAGAAAGGGAGGTTGTAGAAGCACAACCTCTCATACAAATGGAGGGGCAGAGGATGGGGGCCTCCATCTGCTAGATGGAGGGGTGCACTTACACTCCAAAATGGAATTTTTGGAGATCTATCAGCAGAAGAGAGGAGAAGACAAACTGACATGGATTTTGTGAGCTTGGAATAGTGGAGCTGTGCCTGTCCACTTATTAACTGGTGAAAAAATCTATTAAGCCCTATAGGCAGCAAGGATCAGATATACCAGGGATGTGCTCAGTGACAAAGCACCAGGGGTCCTGTTTGGCAGGATATTGCCACCCCTGTGCTTTGTGTGCAGCAGTTTTAACAGCACATGCAGACACTGATGAATTAGTGCCATCCCTCAGAAACTGACGTTCAAGGAAGAAGGTTTTAGTTTTCTGCAGCAGATGGGGATGGCTCATGCTGTAATTACAGGATCTAGTCTGGATGGGGCAGCAGTAACTAGAAGTACCAAAATACAGCTTTTGAGAGGGGTGCCTGTTTCACTGAAGACCTTGATTACACCAGCAGCCACAGTGCTACTGGCAATATAGGTGTCCTAGCAAATACCTCAGGGGAAATTTGGGCTCTAATTTCAGAACCAGCTGTGCAGGTGGTGAATGAAAATCAGCCAGCAAAACTGAGGACTTACCCCATGTGTGACGAGGAAACAAATGTGGAATGATCTTGTGCAACTCAGTGTCCCATGAACAGAAATAAATAGGATCTTAACAGCAAAAATGTTTCATCATTTACGGAAGTCAATGCCTATGCAAAAAAATTATTCCCTTTCTACCCCCCTGTCACCTCACACCAAGACACTGTCTGGCAAATGCTAAAACAGCAGAAATGGAAAAGAAAGAAAGTTGTTTGGCAGTGGACAAAGAAACAAGAAGAAGCCTCTGATACCTGCAAAAATGTTTTGATTGAGCAAGCCAAATTACACACTCCTAGGCAAGGAAATCCTTTCGAATTGAAAGTAACAATTCTAGACAATAAAGTCTCATGAGGACTGTGGGAGAAAACTGGGCTGAAAAGTCAGAAAAAATCTGTAGGATTTTGGTCCAAGGTTTACAAGGCTCTGTTATACATTATAACCCAATAGAAAAATGAATTAAAGCTGTAATTTGGGCACTGCAAGAAACAGAAAGAATTACAGGCTGAAATACTGTGACTGTACCTCCAGTAGAAAACACGGTGAGGACTGAAATTCTTCCAGAATGGTGTCTCTTCCAAAATGTTAGAATAAGTGGAATTGTTTACACCAATGGATTCTGTGCTGGGACTGCAACCTATTAATCTAGAAATAACCATTTCTATAACAACCCCTGACAATGCAGTATGGTTCTGTACTCTGCTTTCTCCCCTTCTACATCCTCTGTTCGTATCATATTCTTAAGTTCCTGTATTTTAGGTAACTTTGATATTTCCTGTACCTTATTTAGGGGGGATAGCACTGGAACTCTGTTATTGGTGTCACAAACCAAACATCAAATTGAAATACAATCTGAAAAAGCACAAACCACAGCCCTTCAACCTCTGTGGGCAATTATCCCGTATCAAGTTCCCAAGCCTGGAGCAGTATTAGCTGGAGGAACTGGGGCAACACTGTATGTATTGCTGGACAGGGGTGACACTCCTCTTTTCCTCCCTTATCACACGCTGGTTCCTTGTGCTTTGTAAGCTGCACAGCAAACACGTACCTTGAATACATTTCTGCAAGAACAATATGTAAAAACTTGTGTGTAGGTTTTTACTGTAACCAACCCATTATTGTCCTTTCAGAGTGGTGACTACGGAGCAGCTGGCACGTACCTTCATGGAAGGTTTAACTTGGACATCCAAGGCAGCGGGCCTTAAATTTGAGAGTAACTGCTATACACTGAGTAACTTTACAACACTGATTACTGAGGAACTGCCTTCCTCTTTGTCACAGGCAGGATGGGAGCTTCAGACAAAATTTGTTAGAGAAGCCCTCACGCTGTGTCGCGAGGTGCAGAAGCGATGCCCTGGCTTTCTAAACTCCTTCTCATAGAGGAGTCTGGGTGTGGCTAAATCCAATCCCAGGCCCAGATGTGGTCAAAGGTTTATGTCCAAAGGATCATACAGGTGTAACCCTACTTTTATACAACTTCGTCTTGCGGGATTAAGGATGGCTAACCAAATATATTTATATAAATGAAAGAAATTATTTCTTTAATTTGATTACAATACTGATAATGCTTAGACAAAAAGACCTTGTCAGAATTATTTAGTACACAGGATAGGTAGCTGTAACTTCTAGCATAATGCTCTATTTTTGAATCAATATTGAAGCAAATTCATTAAAGCTGGAAAAACCCCAATTTTTAGGTAGAGATTGATGTTCCTCACCCCATCAGCAACTGTGGGCAAATCTCTTTTGCTAAGTCTCGAGGTATAACCTTGAGGGGCATCCCCACTCATGGGAAAGATCTTCACACACACCTTAGGGAGGTGTGCTAGATGTCCTCACTAGGAAAATGTGGGACTGGCCTTTTACAGCATCAAGTGATTGGCTGTCAGTCACATTCATTTTTAGATTATGTGTTGCTAGGTTTACTCAGCAAAATATGCTTTGCTGATGAAAAAGGTGTGATCAGCTCTTTGGTTTCTTCTGCTCGACACTTCTGCCTCTAACTTCCATATCAGGGCCTGCACATTCCTGCTGCTCCTGGCTTTAGGCAGGGAGCACCTGTTGTGTATATCCCCATGTACTCTGTACTTTCCTTCTTGGCT
>VXAZ01006521.1:5159-25188 GCA_013399875.1 Gymnorhina tibicen
TCCATGGACACACTGGAGGATCCCTGCTCCATCCTTTCCCACGGACACACCGGAGAACCCCTGCTCCATGCTTTTCCATGGACACACTGGAGGATCCCTGCTCCAACCCTGCCGGCAGCACCCGGCCCGCCGGGAAATGAGGGACACAAAACCCAACCTGAGCCCCAAGAGCCCGGCCCCATTCCAAACCTGCTTCCCATCCCGGGCACCCAGGGACGGAGGCAGCACATTCCCGCTTGAATGGATGCTGGGAACATCCCCGTGGCTCTGTCCCATTCCTTGTGGATGATCCCCGTGCCTCCTCCTCCTGGCTGGGTGTCTGCAGCGGCTCTGGGAGCAGTAATTAAAATCAGGGCGGGATGAGGGAGAGCAGGATCCCTGCCGCACCGAGATGTTTGTTATTTATTCCTGCTCAGGGCTCGTTAGATTAATCTATTCTAAATTACCACATGCTGCCAGGCACAATTATCGGAATTTATTGGGATCATTCCGGTGCTTTATTTCCCTCGGATGTGAGGTGGGGGTTGCTTTTCCAGTCCTCCCAGGAGGCTGCCGGTGCTGCTGCTGGGGCTGCATTCCCTGCTCCAGAGGGAACAGCCTCCAGCTCAGGCTCCGGTCCACACTAATTCCTTTCTTTTATCAGCGGACAGGAATCACAGAATCATGGATTGGTTTGGGATCTTAAATCCCATTCCGTTCCATCCCCTGTGCAGGGACACCTTCCTCCACCCCAGGGCACTCCAAGTCCCGTCCAGCCTGACCTGGACACTTCCAGGGATTCAGCAGCCACAGCTGCTCTGGGCAAGGATGGAATTCCTGCCCCCCTGAACATCTTCCTGCCTCTGTTTCCTGGCTGGAAATGGCTCCTCCTCAGACCCTCCTCAGGCTCTCCAGGAGTGGCACTTACATGGAAACATGGAAAAAAATCCTCCAGCTCGGCGCTGTGTCAAAGACTTCACCTCATTCCTTTAGGAAAACCCCACATTTCTGTTAAAAGCTGCAGTTACCATTATTGCATTTAATTGGTGCCCGCAGGGGCTCAAACCGAGCCAGGCTGGGCTGGAATTTAATTATTTTCCAGGGAGGGAAAGGTGCAATTAGAGCAGGAGGGGCTGGTGCTGACTCCCACAGAATAGAACTGGAGGTGCTGGAGCAGGGAGGGGATGGAGCTGGGAAGGGTCTGGAGCACCTGGAGAGGCTGAGGGAGCTGGGAAAGGGGCTCAGTCCGGAGAAAAGGGGGATCAGCGGGGCCCTTGTGGCTCTGCACAAGTCCCTGACAGGATGGGGCAGCCGGGGGGGTCGGGCTCTGCTCCCAGGGAACAGGGACAGGAGGAGAGGGAACGGCCTCAGGCTGGGCCAGGGGAGGCTCAGGGTGGACACCAGCAGGAATTTCCCCATGGAAAGGGCTGTCCAGCCCTGGCACAGCTGCCCAGGGGGGATTTAACAGCCCTGTGGATGTGGCACCTGGGGACAGGGGGCAGTGGCGGCCTTGGCGGAGCTGGGGATGCTCGGGCTCGGTGACCTCGGAGGGTTTTTCCAACCTGAACCATTCCATGAGCCCGTTACCCAGCGGTGCCAAAGCCAGGGGCAGGACTGGGGCTCTCCCTCTCCCCAGGAGGGCTCTGGGCAGCTCCTTCCCACCCCAGCGAAATGGGGGCAACAACCCCTGCACGGGGGGCTGGGAGCCCGCCAGCTGCTGCCGCAAACAACACCACCTTAAATAATATCACCTTAAATACTAGCACTTTAAATAATACCACATCAAATAACGCTTTCTCCCCTTTGAAAGGGCCCCTCACTCACCCCAGTGCCAGGGGAGAGGGTCCAAAGTGCTGATGCAGGAGGCAGAGGCTGCTTTGAGCCCCCAGCACCCCCAGCATCCCCGCGGATCCTCCCTCCCCGAACGCCCGCGCCGTGCGAACGCTCCTGGACTGAGGTGTTTAACTGGGACCTCCCGAGAGGAAACGCAGCCACGAGGAAAGAAAAGAGCAACTTTTTGATAGGGAAAGAAGAAAGGGGCTCTTTGGAGCAAAACAAATGATTGTCTGACAAAGAGCGGCCCGGGGACAGGGAGACAATGGGGAGCTTTTGATGCCACAATCCTGCGCTGAGATTAATTCCAAGCTCAGCTTTTACCCCAATTATAAACCTCCCTCAGCAAGCAAGGAAATAGAATTTATTCTCCTCTAAGAGCAGCCTGAATTCCAGCCTTTCTCTGTGAGTTTTCAGCTGTGGAGCTCAGGAACAGTCTAACAAAACTGTCTCGGCGCTGCTTTCATCAAATCTCTGTTACGTGAATAATTTGCTTTTGATTTTCAGGCCGTGCCCTACCAGCTACAAGCAAATAACATCAGGATATTCCCACTTTTCTGCCATTCGGAGAAAACCCCTTTTCCTCTCCTTTCAGGCACAGTGGGGCAGTGCTGGAGTCACCAGGGGCAGTCTCCCAGCAGGGACAAAACAACCACGAAACTTCAACCCGAGCAGTCCCACACGGCCCCGCCGTCCTTCCTGAGCCCTGACTGTGCTGCTGAGGCCTCTCCATGGCCCCTGGGGGTGGAAACATTTCATTCCCGTGGACAACCAGGTTGTCCAGCAAAACCCAGCATGCCAGGGACATCCCACAAACACCTGCGTGTGCCGCACGTTGAGTCCCTGTGTTTGTGGTGAAATAACCAAAAACCAGGAGAAACCAAAATTCCAGCAGTGCAGAACCAGGGGATGGAACCCCTCACACTGCCCAAGCCCTCAGACTTCCCTTGGAAATCCAAATCTCTGCTTTCAGATCCTGCCTTTTCCCTCTGGGATATTTGACCACAACCCTATCCATTATTGCTGACACCTGGCAGATTAAGGCCTCGTGTTTACACTGAAATAACCAAAAACCAGGAGAAACCAAAATTCCAGCAGTGCAGAACCAGGGGATGGAACCCCTCACACTGCCCAAGCCCTCAGACTTCCCTTGGAAATCCAAATCTCTGCTTTCAGATCCTGCCTTTTCCCTCTGGGATATTTGACCACAACCCTATCCATTATTGCTGACACCTGGCAGATTAAGGCCTCGTGTTTACACTGAACCAAAAACCAGGAGAAACAAAAATCCCATCGGTGCAGAGCCGAGGGACAGAATCCCTCACGCTCCCCAAGCCCTCAGACTTCCCTTGGAAATCCAAATCTCTGCTTTCAGATCCTCCTTTTCCCTCGGGGCTATTTGGCCCAGCCAACACGACCCTATCCCACATTTCCGGCACCCGGCACGCTGTTGTTTTAAACACAGCTCCAATAAACTCCCCAAGCCGGTGCAGTTGGAGTTCTGCACATAAACGAGCTCATTAAACACCGCTGGCACTTAGCAGATCTCTGGTGGCCAATCCCAGCTCGGGCAGGGCTGGCATTTGTAACTTTGATCCCCGCAGCTAAAGCGTTTAATCTGCTCACAAACATCAGTCTCTGGTTTTTAGTGCCCCCCTTCTGCAGCCTGAGCACGAAACCCGCTCCAATTAGGCCCCCCCAAAGCGACTCTGGCAAATAAATGCCGACTTTCATATTCCACAGCAGAGTTCCCTGGGATCCGTTTTTTATCCAGGCGCTCCTGGAGCTCGGGAAGGGGTTTGGGATGACAAGAACGTCCCCAAAGGGCTGGGGAGCAGCAGCTGGAGAGCTGGAGCTGCTGTGGGGCGAGGCAGATGTCAGCAGGAGGTCACGGAGCGCGGCCCAACACTGCGTGCGACATTCCATAACTCACCCTTGAAAACGATGGGAGAGCCCATTAAGCTCCGGTCGGCTCCGGGTCCTCGTCCAGCACTCGACAGGCAGGGGAATGGGAGGGTTGGGAATGATGCATGGAGCAGGGGAGGACTGCCAGGAAAAATAAATCAGAGGGAGCCCATTAATACCTAACGACGCCAAGCTGCCATTAATTCATTCCCAGCCCAAGGAGCTGTTAAAGGAGTCACTGGAATAATGGTTTTCCTCCGGATATCAGCACGGCTCAGAGCTGGAATCTGCACCCACTGGAGCATCAGATCCCTTTCTGCAAGGTTCTCCCGGGAAAGAACACTTCCCACTGAAGAGGGATCATAATTAAGGGCAATTATCCCCTCCAAGGCGGAGAGCTCGCAGGCTGCCCCACATTCTCCCCCCGTTCCTGCAAGAGCCGAGGGAGGGGCAGCAGCCAGGACATGGAAATCCGCTGGTCCCAGTTCCTGACAGGATTTTCTGCTGCATGGAAGGAAACTTAAACCCACAGTTCGTTGTCCAAGAATTCACTTAGCAGAAAGATGATCTGTAGGGGAAAGAACTCGTTTTGTCTTCGCTTCCCACCGCTGCTTCCCCAAAAAACAACACAAATGAATCATGGAACCTCCTGAGCTGGAAGGGACCCACAGGGATCACCCAGTCCAGCTCCAGGCCCTGCACAAGACATCCCAACATTCCCACTCTGTGCATCCCTGAGAGCCTTGTCCCAATATCCCTGGAGCTCTGGCAGCCTCGGGGCTCTGACCATTCCCTGGGGAGCCCAGGAAAGACTGGAGCAAGGAGTATTTCCCTATCAGGAAAGGCTGAAATGAGCTTTTCTGTTGTGTTTTTGCACCAACATTCACATGAATTCCGGAGAAGTCTGAGCAAATGGGAAGTTCAGTGGAGTCCCCACCCCTGAAAGTGTTGGAAAACCACGGATGTGGCACCGGGGGTGTGGTTTAGTGGGGAACACAGAGGGGCTGACGGGAGCGTTGGTCTTGATGACTCTAAAGATCTTCCCCAACCTGAACAATTCCGTAATTCCATGATCCTAGGAGACTATCCCAAGCCCTGGGATGGTGGGAGGCGCCCGAGCCAGCCCAGGGACTGATCCCTGAGCGTGTCCAAAGCTCCATCCCTCCCCGTCCATGATCCGTGTCACCGATCCCCCGGAGCACACAGCCCCGCCGAGCTTCGCTTCCCTGAAAAATGCATCAGCTTCGTTCCAAGCCGGGAAAACAGATGGAGGCTCCTAAATCCTGCCTTTTAGCCCTGCAGCTCCGGGAATGCCTTTGAGCTCCTGATTCCAGGTGCTGCAGCTGCTCCAAGGGAACTTGTCCGGCGTGTCCGGGAAGCAGCTCGGGCAGGGATCACACCGGCACTTCGGGAAGTGCTGCCTTACATCCACACCGGCTTCTCCACCTCCAGCCAGAAAAATGTGGATAAATTCCCTGGCAAAGCCGTGCCCCGAGAATGTGAAATGCTCCTGGCACTGCTGGGGAACCCGGAATGTGCTCCTTGCTGGGATGAGCTCCTGAAGCCTTTGGTTCATCGGGAGGCCGGCTGCTAACCCCGTTAGCAGAGATTCCGGAGATGGATACCACAGGGATGCTCAGGGCAATCAGGCTCTGCTCCTGAGGGCACTAATTGGGTTAAGCTCCTGAAGGAACCCTTCGGAGCAGCAGCCTGGGCAGAGGGAGAGCAGGAAATGCAGGCAGAACGGAGAAGGGAAAAAAAATTATTCCATGCAAAGGGAAAAATTGGAGTCTGTGGGTTGTGCTCTTCATCTGACACCTTTAAAGTGATTAATGGGAATGGAAATGTCACCAAAATGCAGGGATTTGGCATTATGGAAGTGACCATGATGCCAGAATCGTGGAATCACAGAATGGTTTGGATCGGAAGGACCTTAAAGCTCATCCCAATTCCACCCCCTGCCAGGGGCAGGGACACCTTCCCCTATCCCAGGGACACCTTCCCCTATCCCAGGCTGCTCCAAGCCCCATCCAGCCTGGCCTTGGGCACTGCCAGGGATGGGACACCCTTGGGAAAATCCATCCCAGCACCTCCCCACCCTCCCAAGGAAGAATTCCTTCCAACATCCTCTCTAACCCTGCCCTCTGGGGGCCATTCCCCGACCCAAGGGCTGGGAGCTCAGGGTACTCCAAACACGGGATGTGCTCCCTCCTCAGCCTCCTGCTGCCCCCAAACAATTCCAGGACATGGAATGCCCCGAGCCAGCTCCCCTCTGCCCTCAGTCCCTCATTTCAATTTAATTCCCTCGTTACAAAAGGAAAGGGAGTTGGATTTGCTTTCTCCTCCAGCAGAACAAAAAAGCCCGGAATTCCCAATTCCAGCACTACCAGTGAGAGATTTTTCCTGGAGTCGGCTCTAAACCAAAACTGACACGAGAGCCAATCCATCATATATCCCTGTGCTTGTGTCAGGATGCACTGGCAGGGAAATCAGTCCATCCAAAGGCAGAGCTGCTGGATTTCAGTGGAGCCTGGGAATGCCACCTGTGCCCTCCAGCTTTCCCTCAGCTTTCCCCGTGCGTATCCATCATTCCTGACACATTCCATAAGCCGGGGTGTCACCTCCGGTCTCACTACAAACCCCTTGGAGGGGTTGTTTTAATCTAAAATCCTGGGAAATTGGCTTTAGGGAGCGCTCCTAAGCAATGCAGTTCCTGACAGATTGGGAAGCCAAGGTTTGCTCTGAATCTCGTCTTCTTGGGGGGTCTGAGGTGCAGGATGGGCAATGAGGGACACCCCAAAAACCTCCTCTGCTGCAACAAACCGAAGCCGAATTGTTCCTGCTGCCACACTATAAAATAAACCCTAAAATACGTATCTAAAAATACCAAATTATATTAAAAATCCACATCATGCTCACCCACGGACATTCCCTGGTTCTGGGAATAAAGCAGGATTTTCAAGCAGGTCCTGAAGTCTGGAGTCGAAGGGAATTCCCATCAGGATTTAAGGGACACCCGGGAGGTCCCTCTGGGTTTGCCCCAGCCCTAAATGAGCATTTCCCCTGCCCAGCTGCCTCGAGGCCGCCCCTTCCCTCACCTTCCCTGGTGCTCCATCCCCGTTACAGCTGCCAGCAGAAACGTGGGATGTGCCAGCTCCCCCGGGCTCCGTTCCTGCCATTCCCAGCTGCTCTGTGCCCACACACGGAGCTTTGTAAACACGGAAACAACTCAATTAATTAAGGGCTAACGTTAATTGGGGTAATTTGAGGAGCAGCCCCGTGTTTACAGATCCACAGCTGCGAAATCAGAATCCCAGGAAGAGCAGCTTGGTCAGGGGAAACAGAGCAGGGATTATTTCCTTCCTTCTGTTTCCTGGGAGGCCTCGGCTTGAAGAACAAAGGGATTCCAGCCCCAAATCCCAGAGGGATAAGGAGGTTTTCCTCCAAAGGTCAGGTCCAGGTGGATCAGACAAAGCTGATCCACAAAAACCTCCCCAAACCCACTCAGTAACACATGGAATAACCACAGAATCCCAGGATCTTTAAGGCTGGAAAAGAGCTCCAAGACTGAGTCCCAGCTGTGCCCGATGCCCACCTTGTCCCCAGCCCAGAGCTCTGAGTGCCACCTCCAGGAATTCCTTGGGCACCTCCGGGGATGGGCACTCCAAACCTCCCTGGGCAGCCCCTGCCAAGGCCTGAGCACCCTTTCCATGGGGAAATTCCTTCTTCCTCTCCTTCTTCCTGCTGGTGTCCACCCTGAGCCTCCCCTGGTAAAACCAAGTCTTGGAACACCAAGACTTCACCCACCTTGGAAATAAACTCAGTCGAAGAGAAGTGAGGGGCTGGGGTGCTTTTCCCAAAGACTGGACTCTGTTCCATGGAATCCCAGACTGATTTGGAAGGACCTTAGAGCCCACCCAGCCCCATCCCCGCCATGGGCAGGGACACCTCCCACCATCCCAGGCTGCTCCCAGCCCCAGTGTCCAGCCTGGCCTTGGGCACTGCCAGGGATGGGCACCCTGTGCCAGGCCCAAGCCGTGTGAATCAGGCACCAAAACAAAGCTCAGCAGCTGCAGCCCTGAAGGATTTTGATCCCAAATACCCATTCCCGAGCCAGCAGCGGGGCAGTGCTGACCTCTAGTGAGAGATCCCTGAAAAAGGGAGGATTTCTTGGGATAAATCCCACCTGTTCCCTGATCTCACCCACTGCCCCACCTCCTAAAGGGCTCCTCGGCCACTCTGGGCAGGGGCAGAGAGCAGATTCGGAGCAAACAGGTCCAAGAAATTCCTGATTCTGAGATATTTTCAATAAACCTTTCCACCACCACTCAGTGAGGGTTAAACCCATTTTGCACACTCAGATCCTGCCTGAGGGGGTTGCAGCTCCCAGGGGAAGTTGCTCCGTTTGCAGAAGTCCCCCCCAGGACTGGAGCAGGATCCTCGAGGGTACAGAGAATTAAGGAACTGAAAGCAAAGCTCAGGAAAACAGGAAATTCAGGGCTGGATCACGCGTGAAACACCAGCCTCGAGGGAACAGCAGAGGAGTCTCTCCAACCAAAACGTGCCAGAGTTCAAGAGAAGCAGGAGATGAAGAGCAAAATTCAATTTAATTCTCTCCCTCCCCAAGAAAAATTCATCAGCCCATCAGTGGGGGCAGCTTTGCCTTTGGATCCTCAAAGAGAAACTTCCCCCAAATCCTCCACCCCTTCTGGGGAAACAAAACTCGGCTTAAAAAGTGCCCCCAACAACCCCCAAAGGCAACACCAGAACCCTCAACAGCCAAAACCTCCAGGTGCCAGTGTCCATCGAAAGGTTTTATTTAAAAACACCCAAAATTCACAGTCTACAAGGAAACCAACCACCCACCAAGCCCCTCAGTGGTGGTGCTGAGGAGCCCAGAAAGGACCAGTGAAAACCAGCACAGCTCACAGGAAAAGGGAGCTCCCAAGCTGCTGCTTCGTTTTCCTACGTTGTCCTTCAGAACCCCCAACTTCCACCCCAAACAGTCCTTCAGGAAGATGGGAGTTTTCCAGGGACATCAAAGAAATCTCCACTGCAAAGTCTCTTTTAAAACCAACTTTAGTGAGTTCTGCTTAAACTACTGTAGGCAAAAATAAAATATTCTACGGGGGATGTAACGTTTGCATCCTAACAAACTCCCCCCTCTGCAGCCAAATGTTTCCCAAGGCTCCTGAGGGTTTTGTGGCACACGAGGATTCCCTGGAGTCACCCCAGGGACATTCCCCCTCTTCCCGGGGCTGCACAAACCCCCTGCTCCTGCCCCTTAAAGCAGGATCAGCTCCGTTTGGATAAATTATCCCTAATTACCCCAAGGAGCAATTAAACCAAAGCAAAATGCACTCTGCGGGAGCTCTGGGAACTCCCTGTTCAGCAAGGAGCCTCCCACTGGAACCATGGGGAAATGCTGAGTTTCACCATGGAATTTAAGGCTTTTCCCTCTGGAAGCGAAATTCAGTTCTTGCCTTAACTCTTTTTATAGATTTTAGTCACAAACTCTTAAAAAATCCATCAGTTTTCACATTGTTCAGGGCTCGCAGAGGTTATTGCTGCTCCTGAGCCGGGATACATTCCAGGGTTAGCACTTCCCGTCCTTCTGGAAGCGGAGTTTCCTCTGAAACACTCACTTGGGAGTTTTTCCTCACCTCCTTCTCCCAGACACATGAAACAGAGCAACCGAGGTGTCCAAGAGGAGGGGCTGGAAAAGCCCCACCTCCATCCAGGCTCATCCCAGCAATTTAATTCCGGAATTTTCCCGTTTCACACCCGGAGATCCAACCCTGGCCCCTGGCTCAGCTACTCACGGAGTATTTGAGACAGGAGGCTGGAGCAGGTACTCGGAGGTTCCACCAGAGCCAGGATTTCCCATCAGGATCTCTGAATTGCCCGGGAAGGAGGAGTTTGAGCCAAAATTTGCAATCTAGGATCTAGGCTTGCAGCAAAGCACGGAGCATCTGCTGGCGCTGGGCTCTGCGTCCCAGGGAATTCCGTGTATTCCTGCTTTTCCAAAGGCCAAGGTGCTATTTCAACACACTCCTGTGGGCCAGGGTTGACAAAGAGGAGGAGTAATGAGCTGGGAGCTGCAAAACAACAAAATTGAGACATTCCTCAACTTCTGGGGTGGGCCAGCCGTTGATTCCTTTCCTTCATTAGGTTTTTAATTACGGGGGGATTCATTTCCGAGAACAAAGCCCAGGAGTTTCACTCAGAGCTGGAGTTGCTGGCTGTTAAAAACAGCCAAATTCTTTAAATAAACCCCTCGTTATTCTAGTTTTGAATTGTCCTGCGAGCCCCCTGTTAGTGATACCTGAGCTCCAAGTTTGGACAGGTATTTATTCCTTAAACTAAAGGCATCAGCTTTTGGCAGCAACTTTGCCAAATCATCTTCGTTCTGCCGCCTGAGGCTCTCCTGCTCTTCTGCTCTGCAAAAGAAAAGTGGCTTCAGATGTTTGCCCCGAGCAGCGCCAAGCCAAGCAGGGAATTCTGGTTTTCTTGGCACCTAGGAAATGTTTTGGGGTATCAGATTAAGGACCCCGAGATGTGCAGGGATCAGCAGTTCAGCGTAAAGAAAGAGAGAGGCTGTTTTCTGCAGGTTCCTTTTATTTCATTCCAAGATTTCAGTAGAAAGAGAAACCTTTTGGTTTTTCAGAGATTACAAGGTGCTCAGGGAGCTTCTGGAACAACTTTTATATCTGTTAAAGAAACTTTCATCCCTTAAAATAAACACTGCGATACAAAGAGAATCAGGAAGGCAATAAAAGACTGCTCAGCAGTCTCAGAATTCAGAAATCTCCTACCAAAAAAGAAAAAAAACAAAAGTCCATTTGAGCATTTGCGGCTCTTTTTTTCCATATCCAAGTGTCGAAAGGCAACAAACCCAAAGCTGGAAACACGACTAAAAAGTGGATTTTGCAGGCAGACAGTGACAGGAACAGCAGCGAGCCGCCGGGAGGGCACAGGGCCCCCCGTGCCCCCGTGCCCCCACCTAGAATTATGGGGTTAGGACAGAGCAGGAGCTGAGGCACAGCCCAGGTGTTAATGGATCTTCCAGGGAACTACAGAGCACCCCTAAACTCTCCTTCTTCAGAGGTGCTGCTGCTGCAGTGCTCCCGCCTCGGGCTGGGCTCTGCTACTCAACTTTCCTTTCTGAAAGAAACAGCGCGACAACAATTACTGCAAACACTGGCCTGGGGCATCCCAAACCCCACAGAAATCACCGGGGTTGTTACGCGTCGGGGAGAAGCGGCTCTGTTTGGGACACAGAATTCTGAGGTTTGGGAGGGGGTTTGGTGTGTTTGTATTTAAAAAATGGGATTAAAATTCCCTTTGGCTCAAGGAGACCCATCACAATTAAGGTTTTAATTTCCTTGAGCTCTCCTCAAGATTGATGTGTGGAAAAAACAAGGAAAAAACCATATTAAACCTCACAAATCCCCTTTGCTCACAGGTGCCTTGGGTTTTTTGGGATGAATTTAAGTACCACCCTATGGACATAGTCCAGTTTTGGAGAAGTCCATAAATCCATTCATAAGAAATACCTTACTAGCAAATTATTTATCTGGATCAAACAGATGTTATAAAATATATTCTATAAACATCTATAAGCTGTGTGATGTACAGTATCTGCAGGAGAGATGTAATTACCTATTAAAAAAAAAAAGAATTCCAACAAAATGACAGGAAACGGGCTCCAAGGTGTGAGGGAGCTGCTGAGCTGGACTAGGTCAGAACAGAGGGTATTCCAAAGGAAAAATTCCATGTTCTTCACACAGCAGCAGCTGGAATTCTACAGGCGTGGTTTTGAAAGCTGTGATTTGCCACACATCGATTTAGCCTCTCACATTAAAAAGGTTAAATTGAGAATAATTAATATTTTAATTGGATGAACCAGCCTGGTGTGTGGGAGGTGTCCCTGCCCAGGGCAGGGGTGGCACTGGATGGGCTTTAAGGTCTCACCCAACCCACACTGTTCCATGAACAGTCAAAATTTCCTTATTCCAACCCTTTCTGCCACCTCAAGTGCTCCGTTTCCTTTTAAAGGAAGTGAATCCCATTTTATTGCAAAGTCCTGCCCCATTTTCTTCCTAAAAATAAAAACTTCTCACTGTAACAGGAGCACTTGTGACTGATCTGACCCCAAACTGAGTTTCCCCTCGGTGCTGTGACTTAGACTCAAACCACCACATTTTCTACCACATTTCAGCTGGAAGGCCACTGAAATTAAAGAAAATAGAGAGGAAAAGTGCCAGGAAAGGACACCTGGATAACTGCTCCTGCAAATATTGATTCACAGGGGGCAGGAATACAAAATCCTGGTAAGGACTGGTGAGAAAACAAACCCAATGCAAAGCAGACTCGAGACAATGACCCACTAAATCCCTGCAGGACACACATTTCCCGAGGCCACTGACACTGACTGGCTTTGTACTTACTCAGAAGCAGCTGCTTTTTGCAGTTTTGCCCTCTTCCTTGCAGACCAGTTGAGATCCCCACCTGTAACAGCAGCAATGTGCACTCTGAGACCTTGAACACCGGGGTTTTCGTGCCTTTGCCACCAAAACTCCCCACAGGAGTTCTCAGAGCACAGAGAAATCTGTGGGATGATTTTACAGGAGTAAAAACTGAGGTAGAGAGAGAAGCTGCAAACACTCACCTGTGAGGTGGTTCACGAAGTACAGCATGACCACAGCAATCAGTGACACTGGGGAAGGAAAGGGACAGTTTAGCTGACAATGAATGCACAGGTTTAACCCACAGCCAAGATTTTTCACGGCACTTGTAACTCAGAGGAGGTTTTGCTTCTGTAAATCCCCCTGTGCTCACAGCATGTGGTACTTCAGGAAGGATTTTAATTTTAAACTTACAACTTACACTTTAAAAGCATTATTGGGCTATTTTTCACTCCATTTTTTTAAACACTGAAACTCTTCACGCTTCAGGGAAACCCCAAATCACTTCACTGGCCGCGAGTGCACCTCAGCACTGCCCCAGCTGGCACCTCCAGCAGAGGAGTTATTTCTGTTTGCCAGGAAACACGAAGCAGAAAAGCCCAGCAAAGCCTCCCGAGTGCACTCCCAGCGTGTCCCACACTCACAGCAAACACAGGCACTGAAGAAGACTTCCAGGAACAGGTACCCCCTGGTGTCCAGGATCATGCCAGCTGCTATGGCAATCACTGCCAGGCCCAAGTTCTGGATGGACTGCATGCTAGGACAGAGCAGGAACACCTCGTGGATGCTGATCCCTGAGGAAAGGCTCCTCGGTGGCACTGAATCCCAGGAGATGAACTCTCCCCCCTTTGTTGGGACGTGGGGAAGTCAGGGCTCCAGTTCTGCACAAGCTCCTGTGCCTCCTCCCCAGCCTCGTGCTCTGTCCCAAAGCCACATCCCCAGAGCAGCCAGGGCTCCCTGCTCCAAACCTGGAGGAGCTGGGAACCAGGAATGGCTGGAACTGCTCAGTGGTTCAGGAGTGTCAGGAATCAGGGAATGGTTTGGGAGTGAAGGGACCTCAAAGCCCATCCAGTGCCACCCCTGCCACTGGGGACACCTTCCACCGTCCCAGGCTGCTCCAAGCCCCATCCAGCTTGGCCTTGGACACTTCCAGGGATCCAGGGGCAGCCACAGCTTCTCTGGGAATTCCAGCCCAGCCCCTCCCCACCCTCCCAGCCAGGAATTCCTTCCCAAGATCCCATCCAGCCCTGCCCTCTGGCAGTGGGAAGCCATTCCCTGGGTCCTGTCCCTCCATCCCTTGTCCCCAGTCCCTCTCCAGGTCACCCCAAAGCTTCTCCTTTCCAGGCTGGATGATCCCAGCTCTCCCAGCCTCCCCTCCAGCAGAGCTGCTCCATCCCCTGCTCCTGGGGGTGCTCTGGACTTGCACAAACCCATGGAAGTACTTACAAGCCATAAGCAGTTCCCAGCTGGTGTGCTGGGACAACGAAGGCCACCATGGGCCACAGGGCACAGGCCAGCAGGGAATAGGCCACCCCCAGCAGGCACTGGGGACACAGGACAGGCAAACAGGGTTAGAGGAGAGGCACTTCTGGTGTAAAGCTCTCATAAATGAACACATTGCCCTTCCCTTTCTCCCAAAAGTGACAAGAAAAGAGCTCAAGTAACACCTTGTGCAATAGAATTCTGAAGAAATAGCCACATTTAAAACTTCTTCCAGGAGTGACCCCCAAAATAAACTCTATTAATTAAAACTGAAGAGCCTGACTGAGCTGCACCTCACTAGAAAAATGTCTGAAAACCAAAGTTTTTAATCCCTGCCCCACTGGTGAGCACCGTAATCCTCAGCTCCAAACAAATATTTCAGGGAACCTGCTCTCAATAACGCAGATTTTTACTGAGCTCCAGTCCAGCACACCAGAGGCAGACTGAGCAACAGTAATAAACTTAGAAATAAACTAAAAGAACCATTTTTAGGAGAAAAGTAAGCACCTGGCACAGGAATTCAGTCACGGAGTGAGAAACCTTTTCCACCTCGCAACACACAGAGTAATTCAGCATTAACTCCATGGCTCATTTTGTACTTATAAAAGAAACCCTTGCTGTTTATGCCATGTATATGTGGGTCCAAAGCCCAGCAAAGCAGGGTACCATGGCTATCCAGGGGTTCCAGAAGGTAAAGGCCAGCATGATGTGCGAGGCCAGCGTGGTGACGACAGCACACAGAACCCAGATGACGTTCTTGCCGACTTTATCCACCAGCAGGCCGAAGACGGGCGACATGGGGGCTGAGATGATGTACACAATGCTGCAGGGGAGCAAAAATTAAGGATGGAGCGCTCCCAGGGTCCTTTGTGGGGCCAGAAGGAAAAAAACCACCCCCCAAAAAATCCCAGTAATTCAGAATTCCCAAAAGGTTTGAGGACGCGGAAGTGCTCAGCGTCCAAGGAAACACTGACATACTCGGAGCTCTCGGGATCACAGCCCAGCAAGCGTTTTCTTGTTGGCTTTTATTGCTTTGGGGTTTTGCCACATCACAAATTCATCCCCAAATGACCAAAACTGAGCTCCTTTAGTGTTGTTATTACACTGCTTAATCCCTCAGAATCACCAAATACTAAAACAAAACCCTTCAGAGTTTTTCTTTGCACTGTGAACATCTCTTTTTAATAAAAACCACGCCTGCACCTCCCAGTAATTCTTTGGGTCACGTGAAATTATCTCTCCGCTTAAATGCAGCTCACAGGAGATCCCAAATCTCTTCCCTCCTGCCCAGAGCCCAAAAATACATCCTGAACCCCTAAAACCTGGCAGTGTAACTTATTAAATCAATCCCAATATACCTGTTAATTGCACTGGCTTCTTGAGGGGAAAATCTGAATTTTTCAATAAAGAAAACCCTGAGGGAAGGGAAAAACAACCATTTAGGAAAATGCAGACTTGAAGGATGTGAAATCAAAATTAGACAAAGACAAGGATCTCATTTACAAGAAAATGAAATAGAGCTTTGACATAAATATCAGAGATCTTCATTTATAATTAATTTAGGACTTTGTAATCAGGCTCCACAGATTTTAATCTAAGGATTATTCAAATTATGCTTTGGGGAGAACATAAAAAGTCCGTAACCAACATTTAACCCAAATAATGAGATGTTGGGTTGTAAACGTGGAAGGAATCCTACAGGACACCAAATTCCACGCCGTGTTTTAAATCTGTATCTGGTTTTAATCAGGAAATCAAACATTCCTCACGCTGCTGAGCTCTGACAGCTCAGAGTGGTAACCCCCACTGAGCCCAGCAGGTAAATGTGAAGTTTTTAAGCATTTGGTTGAAAGCCTGGCCAAATTCCAAGGGAACTGCTGGAAAAGTGAGTGGCACTTACTTCCCAAGGCCAATGAAAGGGAAAACTGCTGCGTAGTAACAGACACAGATGACAAAGATGAGCCACAAGGACAGGGAGAAATCCTTCACATCCGTGAGCTTGATCACTTCTCCTGCAGCGGGGCAGACACAGCACGGGTTCAGTCAGGGTAAACAAACCTGGGATTCATCCCCACTGGGTAACATCCAGGTGATCCCAGATCCCTCCTGAAGCACACCCCTGCCCCTGCCTGGTTGGAGTTTAGGCAGAGGGAGTCACTGAAGGACACCCAATGGTGCCAGAGCAAAACAAACCGTCCCTGCCACAGCAATGATGGACAAGAGCTCCACAGGCTCTGCAAGTCCTGAGCAGCAGGGTTAAACACTCCTGGCCAAGGAAATGTTTCACCAGCTGCAAAATTCCTGCCTGGAGCCAGGCTGGACGGGGCTTGGAGCAGCCTGGGACAGTGGGAGGTGTCCCTGCCCGTGGTAGGGGTGGCACTGGGTGAGATTTAAGGTCCCTCCATCCCAAACCAGTCTGGGATTCCAGTGGATCTCAAATTTAATTAACTTTTAACTGGCTGAAATTCTCCCACGTGGAAAACGCAACCCTCCACACACTGACGGGAAAGAGCTCTCTGGTTTTGCACTCCTACTAAAAAAAAATCAGATCAACTCCAAGAAAACACAGAACCAGTGGCAATGGCACAAACTGGTGTAAACTTTTATCTAAAGTTAAATATAAACTATTATTTTAAAAATAAAGCAGGTGACAGTGCACCTGCCTCTTGAACTGATGTTTAAAACCAAAAATCCATGTAAAAATGAGCTGAAAATTATGATTCTCTAACTGTGAAGATGTACTGCAGCAGCCACTGAATTACCCCAAATGCAAACCTGCCCTGTGCAGAGTAGCTGGAAGGGTCTGCTCCAGTTCAGCCCCACCACTCACCTGTCTTCCCCTGCTCTTTACAAAGCAGTTTCTCTGCTCTCCTGTCCAGGTAAGCCAGGATTAAAGCACAGCTCAGGGAGAAGAGACAAGTGACTCCACCTGAGGAAGGCAACACCACATGTTTAGCTAACAACTCCACGAGTAATTTGGTTTTTCAGCCCAATTAGTGCAGTTTTTGTTGGACGTGTCAAGGCACACCGAGTGTAACACCAGCTTTAAGGCTCAAGAGCTGCCCAACTCAAAGATTAAAGTGTGAAACTGAAGCCTGACACATGGCAGACACCTGCCTCGGAGCACAAACACGAACAGAAATTTATTTTATTGAAAACACGACCCCCACTCCCCCTCAGCACAGCCCAGCCCCTCATCTGCACCGTGCAGCAACACAAACAGAGCCCGGCCTTACGCCCAGCACCAGGGTCTCCCTGGCTCTGAGGGAAGGGAACACACCCCAGAACTGTTCACATTTCACTTTTACAGTCAGACAACCACAGGCGAGCTTGGACACTCCTCAAAAAATTTTTCAAGAGTGTCTTTTGCTCAGAAGGTGTGAAATATTTCATCTCCACATGGCACCAACTTGAAATTCGGCAGCCCCAAAAATGCCACAGCATTTCAGCAGCTGCAGCAACCCGAGGGAATATGAGAACATGATACAAAAGGTGTTGGAATTGCTCCTCCTAGGCTCAGATAGATTTGTGCTGCTTTTAAGAGATTAATAAATGCTCTTAAGTGATTAATAAGTCATTAACACACACGCAGGTGACACCAGCCCAAAACATCACTGACCTATCAGGAGAGCCAGGCCAAGGGTGCTGGGACCTGCATAGCCCAGGAGATCCTGAACTCTGGAGTAGATCCATCCCATGATATTCATGTTCACCGTGCTCCCCTAGGCACAACACACCCGTGTGAAGAACCCAGCATTTCCCAGCTCCAGGGATTGGAAAGGAACATCAGGCAGAAGGGCTTATTGGACACAAGCAGGGAAAATGCCACCCAGGGAACTTAAAGCAGCAGGAAAAAGGATACAAGTCATTCCCTGCTGGCTTGGTAACAAATTAACCATTGAAACAACAACGTAACATCACAGATTTCCATTTTATACAAATCCGGAAGGGTTTGTATACAAGGCTTGAGAAGTGCATAAACCCAGCCTGAGCTCGTAAGCTGGGCTGAATTGAACATATTCCAGCACGCAGGATTCCCAGCCCGCAGGCACCAGCACGAAGCACCTTTTCCCCTCCTTCTGCCCCCAGAAAGGATCCAGGGCTGCAACCCCAAGACTGCCAGCAGTGAGCACCAGCTCAGCTGAGGGGAGGCAGCTGCTCAGGAGCACCAGGCTGAGCATCCCCCAGCCCCAGCAGAGAGCAGCTCGCTGCTCCGCCCGCTGAACCCCTGCAGAGGTTAAAAGCACCCCGGGCTGCCCCGAAGGAAAGGGGCACAACTCCTCTCTTCCTTCTCAGCTGTGCGCTGGGGCGAACTTACAACTCTGGCCATGCTGAGCTGCAGCCCGAACACCAGGTTCAGCTCCTTGCCCTTGAACCAGCTCACTGCATACGTGTTCTGGGCCACCGCCAGGGACTCGCCACCTATCCTGGGACACAAAGCAAAACGTTTCAAACGCGGCAGGCAAAGCAGCGAGGTCCTCGGCGAGAGCAGGGGCAGAATTTCGGAGAAACCCGGCGGGGTGCAGGCAGATTTAATGCATGTTTATGTCTACGAGGCAACAGAAATCAAAGAATTGCAGTGATTTAAGAACAACTGGTGGTTCCACAGGGTTTGATTCGGCAAGACCTGCAAAATCCTGGCTTTTGTTTCTAAGTGACACAAAGAAAGCAAGTGAAGATCTGGCATTCCTCAGCTTCAGAGGTCTCAGAATCCAACCATTTTGTCTCCAAGTGGCAGCACTTTTCTACGGGAGCTTTCTAGGATTAGTTTTTATAGTTTTCTAGATGGCCTTACCTCAGAGAGCACAAATCTGCTCTTCCAGACTCACCCAAATATGAATCTGCCCACTTCCATCAGCCAGAAAGTGTTAAACAGCGCTCCCAGAGCAAAAACCACCTGCAAAGGGCATTGAAGGAGAATTGGAATTGTGCATTTCAGGTATGGAACAAACCAGAACCGTCTCAAAACAGGAACAAAAATGCTTTTCCCTTCCCAGGAATACTTCACATCCAATTCCTGCTCTGGATTTTGGTCTTTGCTCCCTCTGCTGTACATCACAGCCAACCTGGCCCACCTAGGACTGTCACCCTCAACCAGTTCCACATCAAACACGTGGTTCTTCCCCATGATCTCACTCACATTCCAAGATTCCCTTTCCCCAAGTACTCCGGCACAGCCCAGGGTTCTCCCATTCCAGTTCTCAGCTGTCTCATGTTGAAACACAAATTCATCACCCTTCACACCCTCCCTTGCAACTATCCAGCGTGCTCCCACGAAGATGCTGAATATTACAGTGCCCAACCTGGAAAGAAAAGAAAATAAAACCACTTCATGAGTAACCAGAATCCTTTTTTTTTCCCCCCTACAGAACACTGTGTTAGACCTGCAGCAGGGAAACCAGGGGAGGTGGACGTGCAATAAAAGCTCTCTGTAATGAATTGTGCAGCTCAACAGTTCCCACGGAAAACAGGCAGCACAAGGCCGGGGTTTTTTAAGCAAGTTTATTTAAATTATAAAGGAAAGGAAGCTCATCTATATTAAAAAACCCTAAATTGTGTGGAGGAAAAAATACTGAAAAGGTTTAGTGCAATGTGGAAAAACTTTATAACATAAAGCTTAAACTTCACCTGCAGTTTTAGCTCATCATTCCCGGCACACGAGTGACACAAACGTCGCTCTTACCGAATTCCAAACACTCTGTCTATCAGGAAGCCTCCAAAGAAGCACAGAACCACATTGGGCCAGGAGTACCAGGCATAGAGTGCCATGAACTGGGCTGTGTTCACCTTCATGTCCTACATAACACAGGGGCAATTATAAAAAGGATTATTCCCGAGCTAATTGCAGGGACACAGAAGAAATATCCAAGCAAATCATGGAGAAACAAGTGCATTTCTGACCTGGCCACTGCCTGTAATTCACAGAATTCCAGACTGCTTTGGGTGGGAAGGGACTTAAAATCCATTTTTTTCCAACCCCAGGGACACCTTCCACTATCCAGCGTGCTCCAAACCTGGCCTTGGACACTTCCAGGGACCCAGGGGCAGCCACAGCTTCTCTGGGCACCCTGTGCCAGGGCCTGCCCACCCTCTCAGGGAACAATTCCCTCCCAAAATCCCACCTCCCCCCCTGTCCCGTGACTCCATACCCACGACAAAGGTCACTCTCCCTGTTTTCCAGAGCCCCCTGGCAGCGACTCACCCGCTGAACCTGCGTTTGGAGAGCGGCCGGGTTGTCGTAGCAGAAGTAGCTGCCTGCAGGGAGAAGGGGAGGCCTCAGGGCTCTGTCCCGGCGCCCCAAACGCGGGCACGCCGCACACCCGAACCCCCCCACACCGGAGCATCCCCCCCCTCCCCCCGCA
>VXAZ01006521.1:25280-43752 GCA_013399875.1 Gymnorhina tibicen
TGAGGGCCAGGACGAGCAGGCGGTGCGGGAGGCGGCGGGGGTCGCAGGCGGCGGGCAGGGCGCGGGGGGGCCCCGGGGAGCCGCCGCCGCCATCGCCGCCATCGCCGTCCAGCAGCGCCCGCTCCTCCTCCGCCATCGCGCCCGCCTCACGTGAGCGCCCGTCACGTGCGCCCCGCCGGCCGCGTGACCCGCGCGGGGTCACGTGCGCCGTTGCCATGGCAGCGCCGGGCCGAGGCCTGGGGCGTGCGGCGGGGCCCGGGGAAATAGGAACGTAAAATAAATATAACTCGAAATAACGTAAACGTAAACGTGAACGTGAACGTGAACGTAAACGCGAATGTGAATGTGAATGTGAATGTGAATGTGAATGTGAATGTGAATGTGAATGTGAATGTGAATGTGAATGTGAATGTCGTTTGAGGGCCAGGCTGCAACCAGCCTGCGATAAGCATCCAGGGAAACACAACAGGTTGTGAAATGGCTCCATTGTCCTCCTGAGTATTAAAGTCGTGGAATCATGGAATCATAGCAGGGTTTGGGTTAGAAGGGACCTTAAAGGACATCCACGGTCAGGGACACCTCCCACTGTCCCAGGCTGCTCCAAGCCCTGTCCAGCCTGGCCTTGGGCACTGCCAGGGATCCAGGGGCAGCCACAGCTGCTCTGGGAATTCCATCCCGGCCCCTCCCCACCCTCCCAGGGAACAATTCCATCCCAAAATCCCATCCATCCCTGCCCTCTGGCAGTGAGAAGCCATCCCCCTCATCCTGGCATTCCAGCTCCTGATGAACAGCTCCTCTCCAGCTCTCCTGGAGCCCCTCCACTGGAAGGCTTCTCTTCTCCAAAGTCATTTTTCTTGATCTGTTTGCTCCAAAAGGTTCTTCCCATATTAGACCAACCCTTCAAAAAGCTATTTTTTTACTGTAAAAAGCTCCAATCTTTTACCAAATGTCATCTTCTTGCACCAAAAATGACCTGAATCCTGTGTACACACCATCAATTGCTTTTTGATTAAAATATGCCCTTTTTAAATAAAATACGCTCTTAATGAGGCAAAACCACTCATTATTTTAATCCAAAGGATTTATTTACCTTTTCAAGGTGTAGAAGGGAAAGGGCTGTGTTTTACCTGATGTGCCGAGCCAAGACGTTCACTTTCCAGCCACCCTGCCATGAATTTGATGAGGAACCATGGAAGAAAGTCAAAATAATGTCTCAAAACATGCAGGTATCACGTCGTGGATGAGCTCCAAACTCCTCTTGAACATAAAACGCTTCATTTCACTTGATGCGTGTCTTTTCAGAGAGACCTGTCAAAAGAGAACTGTGTTATTAAATGAATCTTTTTCAACTGCTCTGAACTGGTTTAGGTTCCTTGAAATCCGAGCGTCTCAGTTTACTACAGCTGCTGTGAAAAACACGGTCTTAAATTGCAAGGCTTCGTTGGAAAAGCAGTCGTGCAAGAAATTTGAGAGTTTCTGTGGCAAACTCAAGGATTTCAGTGACAAACTCGAGGGTTTTTGTAAAAAAAAAAAAATAAAAGAGGGTTTCAGCGGCAAACTCGAGGGTTTTTGTGACAAACTCAAGGGTTTCTGTAAGAAGCTCGAGGCTTTCAGTGACAAACTTTAGGATTTCTGTGACAAATTCGAGGGTTCCAGTGACAAACTCCAAGGTTTCACTGCCACTTGAGGGAGCTCAAAGGTAATTGACCTTGCAGAGCACCTCGAGTTTCCTAATTCCAGGGAGACAACTTACACCCGCAGATAAAAGGGATAACTTTGGAAATTAAAGCTGTATCCAGGGGGATTTTAACACCAATACCTTGATTTTGCTCTTTAAACTGTTCTCATGTGGATTTCAAACCGAGCTGATGAGTAACTCAGATGGGCAGTGACAAGATGCCAGCACTTTGGCAAAAGGATCCCACAGAAACTCTCCCCTCTAACCTGGGATCAGTTTTAGCCTTTACTTAAAGGGAGATCCAGAAGCAGATTTTATCTCCCAAAGTCTCACAAAGGCCTTTTCACCCCATGAGCAAAGCAACAGGCAAACCCACGTAGGGAATAAACATGTTAAACACAGCAAACTGCAACTTCTGATGTGGGATGAGGATATTTTGGCCTGGATTCCAAGGGAAAGCATGGGAGTGAACAGCTGGCAGAGGCTTTAGGGATTTCCTCACCAAAACTCTCGTTAGGTTGACTTCATTTAATCAATTAACCAAAGCCCCACAGTCTCGTGGATCAGGGTTTCATCCTGCAAACTTTTGTCACGGGGTTTTGTGCACCGAAGACCCAAAAATTCACTCTGCAGAAATACTTGTGAGAGCTCCAAGAGCCGCGGGGGATTGGCTGTGCCAAGTGCAGTGACAAAGGATTCCTGGGAAAAGAAATCCTCGGCCCAGAACGGCAGCGTTACCAGGAGGATTCTGAGCTCTGGTTTGGGATGTTCCGGTCCCATTTTAGTTTGTTAAATCCCTGCAGCATTACAGGGCAAGGCCTCCTGACTGGGAGAAATTCGCTGTGTCACTCCTGCATCGATTTGTAACAAACGTATAAAACCAGAATCTCCTCCCTTTTCCTGTAAAAACAGTGGGACAAAGCCACATGACCTCAAAGGGTCAATGTTGTTCAGATCTCTCTCATTTTGTTATTTAAACTCAAGAACCCTGAATTTGTCTTTTTTTATTTCAGTCACTACCCAAGTGAGTTGTGCTGCCCTGAAAACTTCAAGCTCATGGTTTCGTTATGTCGTGGCTTTCCTTGTCCTCTCTTCTGGCTTCCCTTGGGAGACCAGAGATTCAGAATCAGAGACCTGAATTTGCTTACTCTAAGTGACTTTCTTAATTTTCAGAAGCAAATGGAGGAGTGTTACTGTGTCTCTCTGTCATTCACCCCCAATGATTTCAATTTCATCCATGCCACGCTCCCACACTATTACTGTCACACAAAGACAGGTAGAGGTGGAAGGATTAAACCATTTAAACTGTTTAAAAAGCTACTTCAATCAGTTAAAAATTATTACCTTTGCTGCTCCTAACCATCCACTGAGCATCATCAGTTCAGTACCAGAACTGCCAGTGATCCTTCACGTGGGGCAGAGCTGAGCAGGTTCCAGAGCCACAAAGGGTTCCTGTGCTTTCACCCACAGGGACGGAGCTTCCATGAACCTGAAACACGTGCAATTTTATTATATTTATTTTCAAAGCCCTCAGTGGGCTTTTCATGTTCTCTTCATGGCTGTGTGCTTAAATATTTCCTATTAAACGAGCCTGGGGCTGTACTTTATCTTGTTCTGTGCAACATCAGGCTCTTTATAGCATAGTAAGAAATGACAGCCCTGCATCCGGAATATTTAACAGGAGAAAAAGGCTGTTTTCCATTTGCTATTTCCCAATATTTGCCCTTCTCCCCAGTCACTTCCACCTTCACCTTGGCTCTGACCTTGCTGTGCCTGAAGCTCGTGGCTGTGGTGTTCCTGTGAGTTAAGCCCGGGCTGATTCCCACATGCATTGCAGGTGAGTGTTTATGTCCCAAATAAATACAGTGGATTGCTCTTAAACTCGGGCTTTAGAAGGTTTATTACAGATGCAATTGCTGCCTCCCCATAAATCAGAGCACTTAAAGTGCCACATGATCCCAAATGCTCCGTTTAACAGCAGCAAATGGAGCAAAACCTGTGTACAGGACTTTATAGGGGCCATAAAATCCCTGTGCCTGTGGCCTCCCCTCCTCGCACTGCCCGGATCAATCAGGGGCAGGGAGCACTCAGGGCAGTAAATTCTCCCAGGAAACAAGGATGAGCTTTCAGGGCTTGGCTCCTCTGAGTTATTGCTGTCTTTGGGAAGATGCTTCAAAACTGCAATGAGGCAGGAGCTGCATTTCCCGTGGTTAAATTGACTCCGCCATCATTACCCCATTATCCATTTTCTGAAGGAAAAATCTCGTGCTTTTCCCCCCAAAGGATGAAGGACCTGTCACACACAGGCATACAAACAGTTTTTAATCACTCCACGTGCTGAGCAATGGGTTTTTACAAACCTCTCTGTCTCATTCAAGTATTATTGGGCTTTTATGCACCATCCCAAGACAAGTCTGATTTCTGCAAAGTGCTGGGAAAGGCTGAGGAAGCCTTTCTGCCCCGTAAATCTCTCTGAGAGCAAAGATCCCGGCCTGAGGAAGCTCCTGTGGCTGGTGGGGATCCTGTGCCAAAGCAAACAGCTCCTGCCCTCTGCTGAGTTACACGAGCACCGAGCGGGGTGGGTTTATGGCTCCTTGTCCTACGCTGTTAAACCCTGTTCTGCACCCTTCCCGAAATCCCACAGCTCTTCCTGAGGGCAGCTGGCACCAGGCTCCTTCTGCAACAGCCAGGGCAGGTAATGGGGTGAAAACACTCCCAGTGGGAGTGTAGGAGCATCGTTAATGATGTGCAGCTTCTCAGCCACACCAGGGCTTTCAGGAGGTTTTTTTTGGTGTTCCAGGCCGGGCTGGATGGGGCTTGGAGCAGCCTGGGACAGTGGAAGGTGTCCCTGCCCGTGGCAGGCGGTGGCAGGAGAGGATTTTAAGGTCCCTTCCCACCCCAAACCAGTCTGGGATTCTGTGATTCTGGGATTTCAGAGCTCTGGGCTTTGGGGACTATAGCTGAATTACCAGATAACACTTTACTTGGCTCCACCACAGCTCTCCCTTTGTGCCTGTTTTCCTCAGGATACACAAATTCCTGTTAACAGTGCTAAGTTTTAAAAATCTGCAGGTTATTTGGTGGAAATACTGAACCACCACAGCAGCCTGAGAGCCACGGAAGCAAAGCATTTACTGGAGAGTTCATGTCTGAAAATATGAATTCTCGTAACATTTAAACTTCTTAAAGCCCTCCTGTTTCTCCCAGCAGGATGGACACGAAGGATTTCATAGCTAAGCCCTGGAATTTCAGGATTCTGAACCAGATGCTGAAGGTTGGTGCCACCCAGCCTCAGTGTCCTGGGAATGAAGGAAGTTCCCACCCTGGACAAGGGCTCTGCTTCCCTCCTCTGGCTGAAGGCCAGGGGAGAGCTCTTTGTCACCAGGGCTCCTCATTCTCTGGGCATGGGAGTGGATGGAAACACAGAAATGGATGGGAGAGGGGAGCTGCTTCCCACTGACTCCATGGTAGGGCTGCAGCATCCCCTTGGCATCCCTGTACACTTTCCCCACAAGAAATCACCCTGTTCCCAAATCCAGGGCTGCTCCCACCACCTGGGCTGCCGGACATTCCAAGGATCCAGCAGAAACTCCTCTTCCCAGCCTCTGCTGTCCCCTCTCGGCTCTGTGTTCCCTCCCTCAGTTACTTTATTCCCAAGGCAGATCTGTCAGACTCCTGCTTTTCCCCCGCCCAAGGCTGAGGATTTCTGCACATCCAGCAGTTCCTCCTCAGGCATTTCCTCTGCCCTCGAGTGACTGAACCTCGCTGGAGACTTTCCAAGACCCGGGGAAGGTGGGGTGGATTTCTTTCCTTCTCTCTGCTGCAGCCTGGGGAACTTTCCAAGCAAACAACTTGACTCAGTGGTCCCGTTGTTCCCTGAGCTTTAATTCCTTTGCTGATACACCTGATCCCTCACTTTCAAATTAATCCCTCCCCTCGGTGGAATTCCTTCTCACCAGCTCTCCTAGGCCTTGGATCTGAGGAAATGAAATTAAATTCTATCCCTGTATTTGACATGGTTATGTTAAATATTCTCACTGGGTTGAGATGGTTTAAAATAAAACCCAAAATGAAAAGTCACTATTATTCCAATGATCCTGAGTCATCTCCACATAGCCAGCTTTATCTCAGAGTGTGAGGCTTTGCTTCAGAACCCAAGAAAGTGATACCATGAGGAAAAATCACAAAAAGATCTGATTTACACAAAAAGAGAAAAGGGTGGGAAAGGGGAGCATAATCATTTCCTTATAGGCAAAGAATTGGAAACAAGCTGGAGAGGGGAGGAAAAAACCATTTCACAAACTGATAATTCAAATTAGAGGACAAGACATGGCTGCCTAAGCATTTGTTAAAATAAGGGGCTGGAGAGGGAGATAAAATGCAATTTTCTTTTTTATTTCCTTCAAAGTGAATGAAAACTTATTCTGCACAGCAAAGAAAACAAATCACTTGTGATCTAATTCTGAAAATATATTGTTTCCTTTAGCAGCATCTTGCTCAACACTTGATTTCACAGTTTCACTCACAGATTACAATTCTTTGCATTTTTATATCCCTGAGCTCCCCACCTTGTGGTTTCCAAGTGCAAACAATTTCATCAATATTATTCATGGCCTGGGAGAAGGAAACGAGTGGGTTCATGTTGTTTCCCGTAAATGACAACTGAATAAATACAAGTCCTGCAGGTGAGTAACTGAAACATTCCCCTCACCTTTCCTGGCACCACAGCCAGCTCATCCCCATTGTGGGAACGTGAAGGGAATTTTTCCTAGCCCAGGGTTTCAAGGAAAGGTCATTCCAGCTTTGTTGGCTTGGAAAATTTTGTCGTTTCTCAGGGGGCCTCCAGGACTCACCTGCTTCCCACGAGGCAGGAAAAATGGTTCTGTGCATTCACCCCCTGGGTCAGAGCTGCTCCCAGGCTCCACCTGTTCCTTGAGAAGGAGGAAAAGAACAGAATTATTTGGAAATAACCCAGTTTGAGCATAAGGAAATGAGTAAAGCAAAGGTCTGAGATGGTTTTAGTGGAAATTATGCTGTGCTTGGAGAACCTTTCCCTCACAACTTGGTTTATTTCTGTATTTACCTCTTCCTTTTAGGCAAATCCTAAATTCCATCCACCTCTTGCCACCAGCATGAGGAATGGATCCCAGAGACATGGGAAGGCCACATGGGATTTTTCCTGTCCCTGCTTCCATTGGGAACAACGCTCTCAATGATACGAATATTTAAATGACTGTAATTGGACATATAAACCACAATCTCCTTGGACGGGGGAGGAATTCCCACCACGCTGACCTGGCCGTGGCCATCTCCTCTGGGATCTGCTTTGGGTACACTCAGAGGAGCTGAAACCCTTCCGAGCTACAACTTCTTTGTCCTTTTGGAATCATCCCAGAATCCCTAAAGCTGGAAAAGACCTCCCAGACCATCAGTCCAGCTGTTAACCCACCACTGAACCACATCCTCAAGTGCCATGTCCACAGAATTTTTAAACACTTCCAGAGATGGGGACTCCACCACTCCCTGCATGGGAACTAGGAGGTGAAGTCAGATTAGAAGAAACTGAAGAGAAAATAAACGAAGTTTTCTCTTTTTTTCTTATCTGGAAAGCAAATGCAGGGGTTTTTTTTCTGGAAATTCGAGATCCACAACCACAAAGCATTCATAGAAAATACAACTCCAGGTTCAGATATCTGACATCTAACAACAAGTGCCAAGTGCACGGCTCTGGAAAGCGATAGGGAATGGAAAATGGGAAGAGAAAACTGAACTCAGGAAAAGGAACAGATAAAAATCTTGCTTTTGAGAGCCACGCCAAGTAAGAACATCCCATCCCAGGTCTGGAGTGTTTGCTTCCTTGTTTTAGTTTGTTGGCAAACTGTACGAAATCACACTTCTTATGTTCCACTCCAACAATGAGTGCTTTGGAGCAGGCCTTGGCTCCAAGATCCCCAGCTGCATTCCCTGTATCCAGTTTACATCGAGCCTGCCGGGGAACTGACTCCTCGTTTCTTTGGGAATGCACCCCTCGGACTCTGTCCAAGCCCTGGTGACCACTGGGGTGTTTTGCTTGGCTTCTCTGTGTTTACCCTCCCACCAAAAGAGGAGAAACAACTGATGAGGGCTTTCATAACGTCTTAAAATCTGGTTGTTCTGGGGAATTGGAGCCAGCAGATGCACTGAGATAGGGGTGGTGAGGGGTGGGACGAGGCACATCGGAGCCCTGCTCTGGTGGTGCTGGGGAGGAGGGATGACGGCACCCCCCAAAACTCAGATCACAGCTCTGGTAGTCTAGGGTTCCAAACCTGCACCCTCAGGAGTCCAAACCCTTCTTTTCCAAAGTCAGTTCTCCAAAGTCACGCTGCAAACTGATCATAATTCATCAGCTTTGTGTAATTTTCTTGTCTAGAATTTACATGTTCAAGTTTTCTCTTCCTTTTAAGGCCGCCTGTCCCTTCCCTGACGAGCGTTCCTGCCTCCAGCCCGAGCTGTCCCAACACCATTTCAGCTCCTACTCCGCTTATTCCCAGCCCATTTTCCTGCACTTTCTGCTCACCAAGCAGGAATGAAGCTTTTTATAAGCTTCTTATACCGGCACCTGAAAGAGCAGTGCTGCTGTCAGCACATTCCCAGCCTTTCCTCCCTGGGAATATTTCCCTCAGCCAGCCTCACGCCCTGCGTGCCCCATAGGAAAAGTGCTTTTCCTACAAAACTGAAGGGCTGGGATTTTCAGGGAGTTACACCCAGGAGATAATGTCTGATAGTGGCTGTGGATGGTGTCCAGCAGCTCCTCGCAGCCCAGCAACCTCCCCCAAACACCGAGTGCTTCCAGGAAATGGAAAAGAAGCACACATCCCACGGGACTGGGAAGAGTGGCTGCATGAATCACTGCTCCCCACGCACATCTTTAAGGAAATCAGGGAAAAAGAAATGGATTCCAAACGGCATAATTGGCTCCCTGGGGCCTTGCCTGGGGGTTTATCCCGATCCCGATGGATGCAGTGCCTGGCTCAATCCCAGTTTGGGGCTGGAAGAAAAGCACCAATAAACAGCTCTGCTGAGGCAGCAGCCTGTGGTGGATCTGTAAGAAAATCTTTGTGCTGTTGCAATGTTTTCCTTGTTGCTTTGTGCTCTCTGCAAACAGATTTGGCAAGCAGGCATTGTTACCCTGGGATCCTCCTCCAGGATTTGTTTTGTGTGTTTACTCCTTGTACCTGCCACAGCCTCCTGGGTTTCTCTGAGTTGGCACCAAATGCTGGCCCTGAAGTGACAATTTGTTGTTGGTTCTGTTGTCTCAGGATGAGCCACAAAGCCAATAAAGGTTATCAAAAGTCCCACTCCCAGGGCTTGGGGATGCTCCTGCTGGTTGTTCCCATCACCTCTCAGCTGAGGGATAAGCAAGAAAAAATAGGGATAAAATCAAGGAGTTGATGTCCGAAATCCCTGTTCTGATCAGCAGCGGTAAAGGTGCTTTAGCCCCCAGACACTGCTGGCTCCATAAACAGGTTGTCCTTGGATAAGGATCATGGCAGTTTGGGATGGAAGGGACCTTAAAGCCCATCCAGTGCCACCCCTGCCATGGCAGGGACACCTCCCACTGTCCCAGGCTGCTCCCAGCCCCAGTGTCCAGCCTGGCCTTGGGCACTGCCAGGGATCCAGGGGCAGCCACAGCTGCTCTGGGAATTCCATCCCAGCCCCTCCCCACCTCACAGGGAAGGATTCATTCCCAAGATCCCATCTAAATCTCTCCTCCTTTAGTCTAAAGCCATTCCCCCTTGTCCTGTCACTCCAGGTCCTTGTCCAAGGTCCCTCTCCAGATCTCTTGCAGGCTCCCTTCAGGTACTGAAAGGCCACAGTTAAATCTCCCCAGATCCCCCTCTTCTCCATCCCAAACACCCCCAGCCCTCAGCCTTTGGTCTGAGAAAAGTCTCCTGCAGCCAACTGCAGAAAAATGCAAAAATATCCAACAACTTTTTCAATTCTGCCTTTTTAGTTAATTAAACAGATTGATCAGGGAAACCAGAATTATTTAATCATCAGCAAGACTGACCTGAACCAGACTCTCCTGAACTCCTGCCCCTTCCTTGCTTTGGAAAGGAAGCACAGCAAATGGAAAGATGGAAACAGATGGAAACACAGCAAAAATAACAGGAGGAAAAATTCACTTGGTTTGATTTTTGGTATTGATCTCCTACCACCTCACGTTTCTTTTAACGCACAGCCTGTTTCTGTTACCTTCTCCAGCTCATTTAGACCTTCCTTGATTGCAGTGATGTCACCTCCTGAGCCAGGCTTCTCTTTATTTGTGTAAGAAATGTTTTCTATTCTACTCATGATGAGCAATTAGAACATTCCTGCCAAAAATCCGAGTGAGTTCAGCACAGGTGCCTGTGACTCTTCCCCTGGGACTGCCAGGCATTTCCTCTTCCAACCAAGTGAAATATTAATACCACCCCCTCCCTTTAAGAGTCTTGTTAAGAAGTGGCAATTTGTACCTAAATCAAATTTACCCCGCTGCTTCTCAAACCCTGCAATCACTATAAATATGCAAAGTTGATCATCAGATTTAAGAAGGCTGGGAAAAAGAATTCATTAAAAATAAATCTCTGACCTTTTGAGCTGTTAAAATCGGTGTAACTCCCCCAGCAGCACCTTCTGAATGCACCAAGAAAGGGGATCCGGGGCCTTGGATGAGGTGTCCTTGTGCCCTTCCAGCTGCCACTGGAATACAGGAGTTTTCCATGCTGTTAACAATCACCTTAGGGAAGAGGCCCGGGGATGCAGAGGCCTGGGGCGCAGCCAGAGGGTTTGCCAGGGGAAGGAAAAGGGCTCTCTGGTGATGGGAGCGTTTCCCATTATTGTGCTTTAAATACCCTCAGCACTCGCTGCCCTCCCATTGTTTTCCTCGGGAATCAAGGGCAGCCAGGCTCAGGGAGAAAAAGGAACCCAAAATGTCAATACAGGTTGGAGCTTTCTGCAGGGAAACTCTCCAATGTCTCACACAGAAAAAAGGGAAAGTTCTCCCTTCTTCCTTTACGTAATGATTTCCCTTAAACTTTCTGTATCTGTTTGTGTAATTAAATACTACCCTCAATTAGAAATCCTTCCAAAGGGAAAGGTGGATGGTAGCAGGGATTCAGGAAGGGAAGCTTAGCCCCAGTAGTACTTCAATCATGGGTTACACCTCTCACTATATATATTTATTTATAATTTATATACATGTGGCATTATGTTTTGTTTGTGAACACATCACCAATCTAAAGAGATCTCTACTTAATTAAATATTATAGCACCAGGCTCTTAACGGGCAGGGAATAATTTAATCTGGGATAACTGCATTCATTTCATCCATACAAATAGTTCAGCACATTCTGTAACACGAATACCTGGAAGAATAGAATTCCACAACTCTGAAGGCATTTTTTCTTCGAAAAAAAAAATTAACGAACCCATCCTGGACATGGATTGATATTTTTACCCACACCCAAATATTATAACCCAAATCCTTCCCTGGGAGGGTGGGCAGGCCCTGGCACAGGGTGCCCAGAGAAGCTGTGGTTGCCCCTGGATCCCTGGCAGTGCCCAAGGCCAGGCTGGAGCAGCCTGGGACAGTGGGAGGTGTCCCTGCCCATGGCAGGGGGTGGAATGAGATCTTTAAGGTCCCTTCCATCCCAAACCAGTCTGGAATTCCATGATTCTGTGAACATTTGAATGCACCAAAGGCTCACTTTCCAGACCAGAACCACCAGTTAGACATTAAATAGACACTTAGACATGAAACTTTTCCCATTTTCATTGCTGCTTCTCCTAAAAACTCTCAACCTAAAGGAAGAACACTAAACATGAATACCCATTCCAGCACTTCTGATCCATTTTTTCCAGTGGAATCTAGGGAATGGTGAGCACAGCCGTGGTCACCTCACTCTGCTGGGATGGGGTTGTTTGTGTGGTAGGGGAGCTCTGCCAGATCACACAAATCCCTCCCCTTTCCCAGGGATGAAAGTGGAAGAGCTTTCTCCTTGTAGTGCCTCCAACTGGAATTGAAGCTGCTGGGAATGACTGTGCTCCTCTCCTGTTCTTCACAAACTGTTCCTTGAGCTGTAAGTGTTTGGGAGTCCTTTGGTCAGTTGATTACTGGATCAAAGCCACGCTGAGCTCACAGCTCTCGCCTGTCACTTGGAGTTTTTACAGGATAAACACTGTTCAGGGACTCAAATGCTCATGAAAAGCACCACACTGGCCACTCTGAACTTTGTAAAAGCTGCTATTTCAGCAGATTTTCTTAATCCAAATGCTCAGCTTGCCTCCCCCATGCTCCTGCTGGTGGAGGCCGACGTGGAGAAATAAACACAGTGGTTCTGATACACTGGCATGAGGAAACAAGCCCCTGTGTGTCCAAACACCGTGACTAATGCAGGCAAAAAAGATCATTTTCTCAGAAGTTCTGGGAACACACAGTGATGCAGAAAAGAACAAAGAGGAGTTATTCCTCATCAGGACCAAGAAAACGAGATTATCATGAGATAACTCACTGACCAGTGAGAGAGGAGAGAAAACAAACCATTGATCAGTATGGCAATGAGATTTTATAGATATTAATTACTTACAGAGCTGGACATAGCTGCTCTGATGATTTGATTCCATGTCCATCCAATACTCAGATTAAAATGTAGTTCTAGTTGATTTTTAAGTCCCCAAAGTGGTGTCTACAATAACCCAATCTGAACTTTGCAATACAAACAAATCCCATTGTGGATTTTGATTTGTTCTTTGAAATAATTTTAGGGGTTCCTGAAGAGAAACCTGCCTTTCCTGCTGTCGGGGTGCTCAATCTGCTTCAGGACTGCAGCCCCTGGTTACAGGAAATCCTGCAGAAGAGTTAAATTAACAACCTGCAAATTGTGATCACACATTTTATAGGGTGAGCTGAAAACTGGGTCATAGAATCCCAGAATCATTAAGGCTGGCAAAGATCTCCAACATCATCAAGTTCAACGAATAATTCCATGAATAATTTATATATCTACTTACATAAATACAGGCTATAAGTGTTTAACTTTGAGCAAACCTTTAAAAAACCTAAGTACGAAATTTATATGTGAAGATAAAACGCCACATTTAAGTTAATTAATCTCCGAGACAGCTCTCTGAAACACAAATTCTTCTCACCAGAGAATTAACACTAAATTCTACCTGTTTTCCACTCTAAATAACATCCCCAGCTACTCAAGGAGGGTCTCAATGAGGAATATTGTTGTGTGTGTTTTATTTGATCTAAGAGATGTTAAAAATGATGAAATAAAAAGTGTTGGGATCACCTTTGAGGTGTGCCCAGAGCAGTGACAGTGCAGGGCTGTTCCCACAAGGGTTTCTGTCCCTTTTGGGTTTTGATGAAAGGAACCAAGACCTCAGCATCCCCAGCTCCTGGAAAGGTCACTGCAAAGGGCACAGAGGGGGGACAAAGAGGGCACAAAGAGGGGACAAACAGGAGGATCCAGTGAGGAAGGGATGGGAAATGTGCTCCCTCTCTGAGGGGCCACTGTCACCTTGCAGGAGAGGGGTGGCTGGTGAGACAATGCTGAGGAATTCCAGGGAGAATCCCTCTCCTGTCCTCACCTTATTTCAAACAGTCCCTGAGCCGTCATCCCCTTGTTGTGCAAATATTTAATGCCTTCTTCAAACATTGTGCAACCAAACACCTCCCACGTTATTGTGCTGTTGCAACCCTCTTTTCACAGTGACAGGCACCGAGTCTTTACAGAATCAGTGTCAAAAAGTCAGTAATTCAAGGGGATTTTTATTGCTATCAGGTAAGTAAATGTTAGCCTCAAACAAATTAAAATTGTTTGTGAGGTGAGGGGTTGTGCCTCCACATCCGTGATCTGCCAGGAATTTCATTTGAACAGTGCTTTAGAGGCTTCATTTCAGATTCCCATCTTTTAGGGATCTGCCCAAGCATCTCTGGAGAGGCGGAACTGCTGCAAGAGCTGTCCAACAACCAAACATCACAGCTGAGCTCCCCTGTGACAGCCATCAGTGGCACAAAGCTCTCCAAAAAGCAAATATTCCCCTCAGCAGTTCAGCTCCAAAGGGCTGCTTTAATTGCTGTTTATTTTTGAGCAGGTCTGAGCATGATCCCACATCCATTTGTCAGAGTTTCACGAGGCAGGACGGTGATTTCAGGTTATTAACAGGGATTATTTACTGCCCGTGTTTACTCCTGGCTCTGGGTGATGGTATCTCACCAGGCATGGAAAGGGTTTGTTTGTGTGGAAAGGTTTTTCTGTTCCACACCAGCTCCAGGACCAAAAGAAAATCATCCAGAAGAGGTTTGCAAAATGTTCTGTGTCTCCAGCGTCAGAGTAGCAGTGATAATCTGCAATGATTGACTCCCTGTTTATAATCCATGTCCTTTCACTTTCCTCGGGGTTAGGTCAGTGCAGATATATTCCCATTTCCTAGCAAAACAACATTTGGGGAAGTGCCATGAAGGAGGATCCTGTAAATGCTCACGTGCTCGAGAGTTTCTGTGCTTCTCTGGGTTCACAGAGGGCTTTTTCTGCGTGGAAATGTTTGACACTGAAAAGTATTGATTTAACATGCTAAAACCAGCAAATTGAATGAAATGGGGCATTAAAGGTGACTTCACACCATCAGCCTTCAGGCTGGAGGAGCCTCCAAGCAACAGGAGCAGAAGTGCTGATGGATGATCCACTGGAAAAGTGGGAACAGCAGTTAAGAGAGCTCTGGAACTTCCTGGTGCCATTTCAGCTATCTGGGTGTTGACACACATTTTAAACCCAACATAAAATACATCAAATAATGGAAACAGCATCAATGAACTTGGCTTTGGCCAGAAGGGATTACCAGACCTTCCTGGCTGACTTAAATATTGTCCCTTAAAAGTCAAGTGTTGGGGTGACCTAATTATGGCCTTCCAGTGCCCGAAGGGAGCTACGAGAAAGATGGAGAGAGACAATTTGCAAGGGCCTGGAGTGACAGAACTGCTGTTGACACAAAATACAAATGTTTCTTTAAAAAACAAAATCTATCCTTGATTTAAAAATAATCAGAAGCCTTCAAACCCAAATTTTCCTGGAAAAAATGAGCCACACCAAAGCAATACCCATATTTTATTCCTATAGGTAAGGTCAGCCCAGCAATGCTTTAAAAGGTGACCTATCCTTGATTTATCCAGCAAAATATTTGGAGACTGATTAAAAATAAGTTCTTGGGATTAATTACTGAGAATAAATCTCAAATCAGTTAAAATCAAGTAAGAGAACTTGTTCTTAACTACAGCAAGATGGTGAAGTTAAAATTGGGAATGTTGCACAATCAAATAAACTGACTTTTGTCCAAATTCACTGTATTAAATTACAGTCATCTGGTAATGATTGAGAGCCAGTGAGGTCTGGTTTATACAAGGGATATAGAAATAGCCTCCAAATATGAAACAAATTGGGAATAACTGGCCTCCCAACAAGCACTTGATGTATGAAAAAGGAAAATGCAAACCTCAGGATGCTTCTCAGAGCCACTGCCTGAACCAAGCCTCGTGTCCAGGTCCTAAGGGTCCAAGTCCGCTGTGACAGAAATGTGGTGCAAACCACCTTGGGGAGTTTCCCAGCATGTCCTGGTTCCTAAAGGGGAACAGAGAAGGGGACAGAGAGGGGCTCTGTAAGATGGGACTGACACCAGCACCGTCCTCCTTGGGCCTGGAGCAAATTATGTGGGATGAGAGGGAAAAATACCGTAAAGGATGAAACCTCCATGTACCACATCCAAACCAACCAGAGTATATAGAATAATGGAATTATGGGATGGTTTGGGTTGAAAGGGACCTTAAAGCCTATCCAGCCCCCCCCCTGCCATGGGCAGGGACACCTCCCACCATCCCAGGCTGCTCCCAGCCCCAGTGTCCAGCCTGGCCTTGGGCATTGCCAGGGATCCAGGGGCAGCCACAGCTGCTCTGGGCACCCTGTGCCAGGGCCTGCCCACCCTCCCAGGGAACAATTCCTTCCCAGTACCCCATCCAGCGCTGGCCTCTGGCAGTGAGAAGCCATTCCCTGTGTCCTGTCCCTCCATCTCTTGTCAATTGTCTCTCTCCATCCTTCTTGTAGCCCCTTCAGATGAGGCCACAATGAGGTCACTTGGAGCTTCTCCAGGCTGAGCAATCCCAATTCTCCAGCCTTTCCTCCCAGCAGAGCTGCTCCATCCCTCTGATCATCCTGGTGCCTCCTCTGGACTCCCTCCAGCAGTGGATACATCCCTTCATGTCAGGTCATTCACTTCAGCTCCTTTGGTTCAGCTCTGACACACTGCAGAGCTTCATTTCACCCTCCCCAAAGAGCCCGAAGCAGCCTTGGCTCTTGGAGAATGCACTTCCAGCTTTCAAGGGTCCAAAAACCCCGGAGCTTAAAATAAATACGTTTCCTAAATGTGGAAGCACAAAACCTTGTGCTTGTACACATTTACAAACATCCCCCAGCCTTGACCTGGACCTGTTCACCATCTGAGCTTTTGTTTTTCCCCAAGTCAAACTGTTTTGTAAATTCAGAGTCCCATCAGATCAACAGCAAACTACAGCAGCCTAATCTCTGCAGAAGCGTAGGAAATTGCCCTGGGCTTGTCCCTGCTTTGTCACGGGGGTTCAAGCGCCCTCGTCACACCGACCCTCGGTTACTCACAGCCTCCTGGTTGCCCTCAGGAGGAAGGAAACCGCGCTATCACTGGGAAAGCAGGAAAAGGATGAGAACACGAGGGAAAGGGAAGTGCATTCAGTCATGGATGGGGTCAGCGGCTCAGGGCTCAGCTCTGAGCCAGCAGGGCTGGCAGGCTTTCTGTGACAAAGCCGGATTTAGAGGCTTTTACCTCTTTTTAAGCCTCTGAACTCCCCCACAATCAAAGGCACCGAGGCTGTGAGTGTGAGCCCCGTGTGCAGGGTGGGTTTAACTCCTTCCCCGAGCAGCTGCAGCACACGAGCAGCGTGAGCAGCAGAAGCCGCTCCCTGCCACCCCACCCTGCTGACATCCTGAGCTCTCCTCACCGGCCATCCCCGCTCCGCCTCGCTGCCCGCCTTCCCATGGACCTTCCTGCGCTCCCACGGAATCCTCGGCGCTCATCCCACATCCAGGGTGCTGCTGGAAGGGCAGGAAGGGAACAGCGGGACACAGCTGGCACTGCCCAAACCCTCCCCAGTGCCAGCCGAGGCAATCAGCCTTTGGATCTCGGTTTAAAAGGGACATCAGCGCTGTCACCACAGCGAGGAGAAACGAGAAAAGGCTGGATGTTGGTGTCTTCCAGACAAATATTGGAGAGAAACATGGCAGGTGTCCCAAAAAGGAAAAAAAATTATCCTCCAGCTGAACTTGACACCAGGCAGGGACACCTTCCACTAGTCCAGGTTGCTCCAAGCCCCCTCCAGCCTGGCCTGTGTGAAACATGAATGTGAAGACACAAATTGTTAATTACAGAATCTGTTTCAGGAAGGAAAATCATAATCAACAAAATCAGGAAAATTAGCTGGGTGGCATAAGAAACTGTAATAAAGAATGGTATTACACCTTTACTGTAATAATTCTTTCCCTCGCTTCAGAAAGCCTCAGAAATACTGAATTTCAAATTCTGTGAAAAAGCGTTCCAGTAATAAAAAGAGACTTAAAGCTCCACAGGAGACAGTTTGAGTGCTTAACCAGAGCTTTGATTTAGTTTTGATTTACTTCTCTGGGGTCCCAGCCCAGAAACCTGCCCCAATACTCATGCAGGAGCACGAAAATAGATTCCCAGCTGCACACACAAACACTCATCTGCTCGGACGGTAACAGAGCAGGTCATTAAAAATCAGCTTTTTTAACACAGCAAGTGCTGCAACCTTTTACGTTTTACCACATTCAGTCTCTCTGAAAGAGATGGTTCCAGGAGGAGCAAGGCAACAAGCCCACTTGTATCCCAAAAATCATCTTAAGGGAATCTGGCTGCTTTCTCAGTTGATTTTCTTCATGTTACCAAGACATGACTATACTGGTTCCAAAAACTTCACTGAGTGAGATTTATTCCAGAGATGAATGCTTCCCTCTGCTTCTTGTGCACAATATTTGGAATATTTCAGCTGTGTCCCAGGCATAGCGTGTCACGGTCTGAGCGAGGCTCTGGAGTTTTTGGGAGGTGTTGAGTTGTGGTAACGCTGAGAAGGAGCTAACTGCGTGTTACCATTACCTGTGTTTGCTCTGATCTGTGTGTCAGGATTACACATCTGGCTCGAGCTGCAGGCTCCCTTCAGACAAATCCCAAGTGTCCCTGGCTCCCTCAGACCCCCCGGTCCTGCTCAAGTTCCAGCATCCTTCAAGTCCCGCTGGCTCCCAGCCCCGCTCGAGTACCCCCAGTCTCCCTCAAGCCCTCTCATCACCTCTCAGAACCCCTGGTCCTCCTTGAGTCCCCCTGGCACCCCTTAGGACCCTGGCACTCCTCAAATCCCTCTGACCCCCCCCAGAACCCCTGGTCCCCCTCGAGCTCCTCTGGCTTCCTTCAATTCCCCCTGGCTCCCCTTAAAATCCCTCGTTCCTCTGAAGTCGCCCCCGGCTGCCCTCCAAGTCCTCAGTCCCCCTCTAACCCTCCTGGTTCCTCTCAGAACCCCTGGTGCCCCTCAAATCCCCCTGGCTCCCCTCAGTACCTGACACCCCTCAAATCCCCCTGGCTCCCCTCAGTACCTGACACCCCTCAAATTCCCCTGGCTCCCCTCAGTACCTGACACCCCTCAAATCCCCCTGGCTCCCCTCAGTACCTGACACCCCT
>VXAZ01006521.1:43777-69099 GCA_013399875.1 Gymnorhina tibicen
TGCTATTTCTACCGGAGCGGGGCCGGGCCCGCCCCAGTGCCCGCCGCCGCCCGCACCATGCCGGGGCTCCGAGCCTCACCGCCCGCCTTCCTCCTGCTCCTCGTCCTCGCCTTTCCCCGCGGCAGCCCCGCGGCGCCGGGCGCCTGGCAGGAGCTGGAGCCCGGCAGCCGCTCGGCCGCGGCGGCGGCGCGGGTGGCCCTGCAGTACCGCAACTTCCACGCGGGATTCCTCGGCGAGCTCAGGGCGCTCGGGCAGGTCCGCAAGGCTACGCTGAAGGTAAGCGGGGAGCCGGCGGGGTTTAAGTGGGACTCTGGGGAAAGTGCAGTTAACGGTAATTATTCTGTTATTTGTTCGGTTCTGTGTAAGTGAGCTTAGCGCAGTTCCCACGCAGGGCACCGGGCGCCTTCCCGCATCCCTCAGGAGCGGCTGCCCCGCTGCCCCACCCTCAGGGACACCCGGGTGCCCGCAGGGACCACGGTCCCTTCTCCCCTTCCTCGGGGGGCACCCGAGTCCCCTCCGGGACTGCTGTCCCACCATCCCTTCCTCAGGGACACCCGGGTTCCCTCAGGGACCACTGTCCCATCTCCCTTTTTCCTCACGGGGCAGCCCCTCAGGAACTGTCCCACAGTCCCTCCCTCAGACCACGGGCTTCATCTAAAGGCAGCGCAGTTCCCACCAGAAAACATACCTTAATCTTCCAAAAATCACATCGAATTGAGGTGACAGAACGGGACAGGAGTCCCAGAGAGGAGCAGCTACGGGGACAGAGCCTTCCCGTCATGGGGAGCTTGCCAGGGATGCTCGAGGTGGTGCTCGGGGTACAGCCCTTCTCCTCCTCCAGGTTTGGGGGTTTTTTACAGTTTATTCAGTTTCTGAAAGTACAAGATCAGGCAAAAACTTCTGGGGAATGTCTGTCCAGGCTGTAGATCCTGGAAGGAATGCATCACCTTCCTGGAGAGCTGAGGGATGGGATTTAAATCCAGCCCTGCGCTCCCGCTGCTGGGCAGCTCCCGAGAGCAAGGGCTGGTTGTTCTGGATTCCCAGTCTGAGGGGCCAGAGGCAGCACTGGATTCCACTGGATCCTTTCCAGGATCTGCAGATCTCACAACACTTGTCCTGTGCGACTCCTAAAACTGAGTAAGAGGATGTAGTGCTAAATCTCCCCTTTCAAAAAAGACATTCCAAACCAACCAGAAATATCTAGGATGCATTAATGCAGCCCTTACATTATAGAGATCATTAGGTGCTGAGCATGGAAGTGCTCATGGGATATTTCAATTTTCCTATGAAATTGCTACAGACACCTCTGACAGGAATTCACCGTGTTATTTTCTACTCTCCAAAAGTACAAGTGCTCTTTCTGTACTTCCTGGGCACTTTGCATATGTCTATATGTAAATATTTCTGTATATAAACACCTGTCAGTGGCTGAAGAATAAGGGAATATTTGTGGGGAGGGAAAGGGATTTTTCCACCCTCTTTCAGACACCTGCCTCCTGATACAGGAAGGAAAATAATTGGTTCATTATAGAGAAGTGAAATTACTCCTTATTTCCTCACAGTGCCAGGTACTGTAGGAGCTCCTTGGAGCCACTCTCTGCAGTTTATTTCCCTTTTTGTTTTTTTGCACCCTCTGTGAAAACAAATGAGAAATGCAGTAGAAGTGGGCACTTCCTTCTTTCCTGTCCTCCCCTGGAAAAAAATGAAAAGAATTTCCTGGAAGGAATGTGCTGTATTACGTGAAGGCAAGAGGCAGAAATGTTGGGATTTGGGGGGGCTTTTTTTGGTTTGTCTGGTTTTTAATTTTTTTTTTTTTTTTTTTTAAGTGGGTTAATTTCCTATTGGTTACTCTATTTCTGGACCTCGTAAAATCAGGAGAATTTTTTTCATGGAATTTAATAATGAGCATTGGAATTTAATACTGACTTTATTAGCCCACGAGCTGGTGAAGCTGGTAATTGGAAACAGGACTGGGAACCCTCTTAGAAGGGAAAGATCTTTTGAGTTCAGGTAAAATGAGACTTTATTGGCAACAAAATGCCAAACATGGAATAATCCTTACCTTGGTGTTGGATGCAGTCACTTTTTGTTGCCCCTTCTTTTTTTTCTCGAGTGAGGATCTTGTAGGAAACAGCAGCCCCTTGAGCTGTTGGCAGCTACACTTTAAAATACACTTTTGATAAGAGAAGCATTCGTTTGTGCCCGCTGAAGATCCCAGAATTTAAGGGGAAGCTTTCCGAACACGGATGGAGCAGTTTCCCATCCCAAGCTGTCCTGGAAATCCTAATTTAGGAGTAGGGAGGTGAAGGGGAAAGGGAAAAGCCAGGTGACCTCGTGCAACATTTGCTTAAATTGGACTAAAAAATCCAATTTTCCGGGTGAACATTTCTCTTCACAACCTCACCTGGACACAAACAGTGCAATACCACAGCTCTGGTCCCTAATATTAGAAGTCAATTAAAAATTTTCTAATTATTTCCAGCAGTCAGAACTCCACATTTGGGCGGGAAAGGCAGAATCCATGGCAGGGGCAGCTCTGGCTCCTTTTTCCATAGTGCCAGCTTCTCGAAGCTCCGCGATCCAGGCAGAAACTGATCCCAGGGGAGAAATCCCCGTGAGGAAACACAGAGGGGAAGAGATGGAAACGTCCTGCAGCACGGGGGAAGAGGGGGATGCTCCCTTCCCGTGCCTGTGGGGAGTGAGGGAGGTGCAAACTGATTGTAAACTGATTCCTTGGGGACCTGCAGTGAAGCTGCTCCGAAACTGCTGCTTTGGCCTTCCCAGGACTAAAACTCCATCAGGAAAGTTGCAATAATTTTGAGCCCAGAAGTAAAAGAATCCCGTGACCCAGATATTGAGTGGAAAAATGAATTACTCACTTGTTTTCTTCTCTTTTTGGACACTTTCATCTTTGGCCGCTTCCCTGGGGGCTGTCAGATGTCCCAGAGCTCTGACCGACTCACACACTGGGATTGGTTAACGGCATTTTGGGATGAGAGTGGGAAAAATACTGGAAATAAAAGTTTTCCTTCGGGACTACAAAGACTTTTGTACCTTTACAATTATTTCATGCTAATTGGAGCTTCCCCCTTCTCCCTGGTGAGCTCAGGAAGCCCCAGGTGTTCACACCAGAATAAATATTTGTTTTAGCTGTGTAGCATCATTTGAAAGCTTTCTAGGCAGCGGTAGTAGAGTGGTAGTACCTACTAGCAGAACTATGGGGGAGTTGTTGCAAATCAAGAGAGAATCTCTGCTTCAAAACCCTCAGGAACACAGAATTCTGTGCCCTTTTAAAAGTCCTGCTGACTATTTCAGCTTCTCTCATCTGCAGGACTGGTGACATAAAGGAATAAGCCTGAGTCACAGTAAAAATCCCCAAATTAATCAGATTATGGGTGTTATAAACCATAGCAGTAACACTTCTTGGGTAGATTTACAACAGTTAGAAACCTAGACTTAACTCCAGTGGTTATTGCAAGAGATGAGACCCTTCCTAACTTTATTTCATTTCAATTACTGCTTCTCTGGTGATCCTGCATTTCAGAGTCAGTTTTCACTGTCCTGCCCATTTCCCGTTGTCACTTTGAGGACAAGATTTCAGGCAATACACAAAAAGGGCAGAAGGGGAGAAGGAGGATGCAGAGAAGAAAGAAATTATCAAAGTCTGAGCTCATCCTCTCTGTTTCCTCCACCTCCTTCAAGGTGAGATTTGGCTCCACACTGGAGTTGCCTCATCCTAAAGCTCCAGGAGGGGATTTTATAAAAGTAGAGAGTGACCAAAGCAATATTCTACCTGCATTTTCCAGCTCTGTGCAGGTGCCACAGGCAGGTGCTGAGCTGAGGATCTGCTGTGGGTATGAAACTTCACTGACCTTGTACCATTAATAATCTCCTGGGAAAAGCGTGCTGGGAGCGGGAAGGCTCAGGGTTAGATAAATAACACCCAGAGGTTTGCTGCGGGTCCCGATCTGCAAAATGCTGCAAACAGCCAGAATTGTGTTTAAACACCGAGGAAGACTAAAACTCAGCGATGTTGCACCCAAAGCCAGGGAATTTCAGAAGGGACATTCCCTCCTCAGCGCTCCTTGCAGCACCTAAGGCTTTCATTTCACTGCTGGCTCCATCTTCTCTCTTCCAGAACATCCCAGAGTCTGGCCACAAGTACTACCTGCAGTTCAGCACTGAGGACTACAGAACTGGGGTGAGTTCCTGCTGCTCCTCCTCACCCTGGGCACCAATGAACTCCAGCAGCTCCAAAACAGGGACGTTTGCGTCCTAAGCGGATCTGCCACCATGGAGAGACCTTTCTGCTCCTCCCTGCCTGTCTTTGCTCCGAGGCTCACCTGAGTGATCACCAGGCCTCAATCATGAAGGGATTTCTCGCTCAAGTCACTTGAGGCAGCCAAGGGCCTGAGTGGAACTTTGCAGTGGCCCAGGCTCAGTGACAATGTGACAGTGTGGTCCTCATTATCCCTCCGTGCTCCTCATTGTCCCTGTGTCCCCACTGCCCCTCTGTGCTCCTCGTTCTCCTGCTGTCCACACCCCAAATTGGGAATAAGGAGCTGACAGCTCCATGTTCTCTCCAATTACAACCCCCTCCATTCACTCTGTCCCAGCTGTCAGCACCATTTTACTGTCCTCTTCCTTCAGACACATTTTGTGGAATTCAAATGGTTTTCAGAACTTACTGTGAAGCCTTAGATTATTTTTGTTTCAAGGCTGACACAATGAAAGTCCCTGTTATCAATTAATGTTGTTTCTTGAGCTCTCACAAACGTACTTCCAAGATGACTTAGAGCATTGTCATGTCCTGAAAGCAGGACAAGCATTAATTAAAACCTTCTGTTAAATCCCTTTAGCCTTGTGGTTTTAACCTCTTTCCTGGAAAAAAAAAGAAAAATAAAATCCTCTTGACACTTTCCAAACCCCCGAGCAGCTTCATACAAAGAGTGAGTTGCTGGTAAATAAAATCTTCGTTAAAGGTAAGAGTTTTAAATTGTCCCTTGACAGGAAGATGCTGGGAGCTGCCTGGCTACAGTGCTGTATCCAAAGAAGAAGTCTCCTCCTGTTGTCAGCATCAAGTGCTCCCAGACCAAAGACAAGAAGGAAATCCAGGAAGAGGACAAGAGACTTTACCAAAGGATCAGGCACCAAACCAAACCCATCACTGGAAACAACATTCCAGGTATATTCCTCCAAATAATCACCTGCATTTCATATTGTCTTAAAGAGTGTGAAGAACACAAGCACTGGAAAAGGAGACACAGTAGCACCCTGAAACCATCCTGCTGTCAAAACAACCCCACCTCTCCAGGGATTTTTGGGAGAACAAAGCCCCTCTGGATTTACCACGGGGACTAGCACCATCCTGTGAGGGTGGTTTGGGTTTGAAAGCAAATTCCCACCATTTTTACGTCAAGTCAATGCAGACTGTCTTCCAGGAATAACAAGTGCCCAAACCCACACACCTCCCCAGCTGTGGCTGGAAATTCACTGGGGGTGACTAACTCAATTTTTCCATCCTGGAAAAATCCCATCTTGTCTCCCAGCTAGGTAAGGACTCCCATTATTGTGGATTTTTGGGTATCTCACCTCATCATGGGGACCCCTCTGTTGGCAGTGTCAGCTCTGCCACACTTCATACCTCCCTGGGACTGCAGGTTTAGCATCATTCTCCTCCCTCCTCCCTGTGACACATCGGGGGAAGAGCCCCATCCCAGGAACAGGGCTCTGCCAGGCAAAACCACCCTGAGGTTCATCATTTTTCTGCTGAGCAGCCAGAATTAATATTATTTTGTCTTTCTGCTTGCCTTGCAGACAGCTATGGCAACATTGAGCCTGCCCTGGAGCCAGTGTGGGCTCTGGCTGTGGCGGGCAGCAGCTCCATCATGTGGGAGAAGTCAACGGAGACCCTGGGATACTTCCTGGCCCAAGTGAAGGCTGTGAAGCAGTGGGTGAGTGGGGCAGGAGGGGCACGGGCAGCAGAGAGCACTGCCCTGCAGGGAGGTTACCCCCAGATCCCGGGGGGATTCTCCTCAGCAGCAGCTCCACCTCTGCACACTTTGTGCAGGTTGTGCTGGGGAAATTGTCCTTACCTGGATGTGCAGGTGCTGCAGTTCTGAGCCCCACAGCAGAGCCCAGCACCCTCTGCCCCCGCCGTGCTCACACCTGGCACAAACACGTGGCCGGGGAGCAGCTCCAACACCTGCAGCGCATCCAGCAGCACTTCCAGCAGCACTCCCAGAGCTCTGAGGCCCTCGGCCAGCTGGGATCCATAGGCAGGATCCAGGTTTTGCTCCTTAGCTATTCAGCATGAGATTTCTCTGGAGGAGAGGTTAACAGTCAGGTATAATTCTCAGATTTAATTGAGGGTTAAACTCAATTAATTAGCACTTAGCCAGCCTGGTTCCAGTGCAGACAGTCCGGCTGCAGAGCCATGCAGCTCTTGGTGCCTTCAAACATTCCATGCAGGAAGTGCTCCTAATTCCCTGTCTTTCCATGGTCAAAACCCATCTCACTCCAGCCAGCAACCACAGCCACGGGGCCCTGCTCACCTCCTTCCCTGAGCAAGCTCAAGTCAATCACAGCAGACATTAAATTTCAACAACATAAACCTGTGCTCTTGACAATTCTTTTCTTTTTTACACCTGCCCAGATCAGGAAAGATGGTTTTATTGAGTTTGACTACACTGTCCTACTGCACGAAATCCCCACCCAGGTAAGGAGGTGCATGTGGACAACCCCTCCTGTCAGCAGGAGATGATCAGCATCAAGATGATAAAATCTGTGCGTTTAAATCCCTCCTCCAGGAAATCATTTCCTGCCACATGCGCCTGACGTGGCTCCCCGGGCACCCTCTGAAGGTGAAACACTTCTGTGCTTCCGCGAGCCACGGCCTGGATGAGGGATCTGGGGCAGAATCTGGATCAGCTGCTGGGGCTTCAGCTGAAAAGGGAGCAAATTTCTAAGTGAAACTCTCGCTTTTCGGGATGTGGATCCAACGAGCAAATCCTTGTGTCGACAGACCTGGAGCTGGCATTGTCCTTCCACGCAAGTCAGTGAATGGGAATGGTTTCACTGACCTGTTCTGTGCCAAAATTAATTCCTATCACTTCTTCAACTGCAAGAGTCCGGTTCTGCAGCTCTGCCTAAACCTCTGCTACTCCATATATACACAGATGAACACACAGCAGGTGATTTGATGTCACTGATTAACTGTTACTCAAGAGTTTGTAAACAAAGTTAATATATTTGGATAAAAATCGTGGGAAAAGTGTTAATCTGCCACTAAGAAATATTTGCCTACTAATTTTTTGTCATTTTTTTGGGCTAGAATCGTGCTGATTTTTAACTCACATCTCCAATAAACCAAATACCATCACTCAGGGTCGAGGCTGGGTTTTCTTTCTGCTGCTGTTGGAGCCCAAATTTCCACCTTCTCTTGTCACCTCGAACCCAAACACACCTGCAGAGCCAGGGAGGTCCCCCGTGGATGAATTCCCGTGTTTGGGAACAGCTCCTCTGTTATTCCTGCCATGTCCTGTTCCATCCTAACCACCACAAAAGTCATGGCTTTGTCCTTTGCCACCAAATTCTCCAGCTGGGTTCCCAGAAGCTCCACCACTGTCCCACCTCTGCTCTCTGGGATTGTGCCAAACTGTCCCAAACTCACCTTTTTCCCCCCATTAACCAGGTTTGTGCCAGGATAAATTAAATCCTTCCCAAGAACACTTTCCTGAGGAAAAGAGGCTCTGGGATGGCTGTTCCGTTTAATTTGGGGTGGTTTTCACAATCCTTGAGCCGTAATTGGGAACAGCAATTCAAGGATTTCACACAACAGCTTTCCCTGGATGTTTTTAGGCTTCCCAAATTCCAGCATTTTACACAAATAAGTCTGATTTCCTGACTGAAGTTTTCCCTCACCACGCAACAGGCACCCAATAAACTCAGGGAAGCAGCATTCCACACCTTCCTGGTGTTTTCTTTCCTGCTGGGAGAACATTTCTCTTCATCAAAAGTGTGAAATCAGAGTTTGGAATTCCAACATTCCTTGAAGAAGCTGGTGATTAAAATATATTTTGGAATTAAGCCAAGAAAATAGGATGGATTTGGCACTTTGGGGCTCTGATTTTGTCTCCTTACCTTGTTTTTGTCCCTGCTCTGCAGAGCTGGAGCTGAGGATCAGGCACTTCCCAGGCACCAGGGCGGTGGAACTGGCTGCTCACAAACCTACACCAGTTAAAAAACTCCACAGGAACTTCTCTTGGAAGCTGTTGGAGTTCTAAGGCAAAGTCTCCCCCAGCTGCTTTTAGGCCAAGATTTCAGCCTAAAACCCTCAAATCATACAGCAAAATTCCTGGGGTTTGTTTCTTTTCTGGGTTTGTGGAGAACCAGCACATCTGGCAGAACTCGTCAGCCAGGAATTCACATCATGACTGGTCTAAACATAATATAAACCCCATAAACAGAAATATAAACCCCATAAATATAAGCAAACTCCATAAATACAAATACAAACCCCATAAATACAAATAAAATCCTACCCACCCCGTTGCTGTCCTGGGTTCACGCTGCTTCTATCAGACATCTCCAAATTTCGGGAAAAGGGCTACGTTTGCTTGTTCTAGAAACCCTCCAACTGTCTGAGAACCTGCAGGGCTGTTCTGGAAGTGAATCCCAGCTGAGCATTCCCAAAAACAAAGCCACGGGTGTAGGGGAACCACGGATTTTTCCCAAGGCAGCACCACACGGATACCCCACATCTCAACTGGGATCCGGCAGCAGCTCTGGGCCCTGCCAAACCCTTTCCCAAGGTTTACATAAACCATTTTCCCAGTCCTTCCGTGAGGAGAAGCAGCCTGGCTGCTCCAGTTGTTTCTGTCTGGGAAGCAGCAACCCCAGTGCTGTGCCAGGAATGTCGCTGGGTTTGAACTGGAACTTCGCTCCCTGGTTACTGGAATCTGCAAAAACACTTTTCAGTTGAGTAGGGCAGGAAGGAGGAAGGAAAATTCAACGTGGACATTCTGGGAATACTTAAAAATACAGAATTATGGGAACATCTTCTCACTCGTGTTTTGTCTCCGCTGTGAGTCAGCAAAGTCAAGTGATTCCCGAGCTGAGCATCAGCTGCAACACAGCCTCTGGATTGTGACATTCTGGGAAAAGGGATTTTGGTTTGGATTTCTAACCAAGAGCCAAAAGCCAAGCCCATACCTTGGATCCACACCCCAAGCCCATTAAATCCCCATCGCCAAGCCCACACAATAATTCCATGTTGTTCCCAGCTTTGGGAAGAGTCAGCTCCTTCCGACATCCTTGGCAACTCTGCTCCATCTTTGTGCCACCAGTGAAAGTGGATTTGGTGACAAGCCAGTTGCTCTGCCCAGTGGGCAGAGACTTTGGAGGATTGTGTGCCATTTCTGAAGGATTTGGAGGGGAAAATTCCATCTGTTCCTGGAGGGAAGCTGGAGCATCATGTGCCACGTCCCACTCCCTGTGCCGGTCCAGCAGCTCTCACCTGGCTTAACATTACCAAACCAGGAACTAACCTAATTACAAAATAATGAGGTATCAAGTAAAAAATAGAATTATTTTAATAGAGCTTAATTAAGACAAATCTCAAGCAAATCATCAGCCATGTTTTAACATCTATTTGTAACAACAGCGTTCACACGTGAGCAATCCCGTGGTGATCCCCTGGTGCTTCTGACACCACCCCAGAGGAAAGGCTTTGTGATAAAATTCCAAGTCCAAATCCCACTGGAGCCCACCTTACCCAGCCAGCCCGGGCTGCTTCCACGGCTTGGAAAAGTGAGCTGTTGGAGAAGACAGGGAATACTGTTCAGTGGACTCCAGAGGAATCCCATCAGCTCTTGGCTTTGCCCTTTTTGGCAGGAAGTCTCCCCGTCGCTTCCAGGTATTTGTTGATTATTTCTTCCTGAGTGCTGGCTGAACATGGGTGGTATCTGGAGTATTCCATGGTGTATTCCCCTTTTCCCTGCAGAGTTGGGAAAAAGAAAGTGAGGATGGGCCACGTGCAGTCCTGCTGAGCACACACCCCCTGCGTGTGAAGTCACACCCTCAGGTACAGAAGAATTGCTTGGCCAGGAACTGCACAGCTCCCGTTTGATTTCAATCCCCTGCTGCAGGTGCTGTGGATATGATGGTCCAATTAACCCAAATTTACAGAATTCAACACATTTTAGCAAAAAGGACCTGGAGGACTCACCTCTGTGCAAGACCTCAGCTCGGAGGCATATCCAAACATATCGTTCAGTGGCACCTAAAATCCAAACATATTTGCTTGTAATAAGGTATTTTTTCCATCAGTTTTTTCCCAATTATGATATCAAGAGTCAGTGCTGTCTGTAAATAGCTCTGATTTAATGATCTGCTGTTGTAAAGTACCTGTTATTTCAATTAATTTATATTTGCAATGTGTTTTCAGCAGGAAACCTCAAAAATCTGAGTTTTGAGTGCACCAGGAACTGGAATATCCCAAATTCAGCGATGAGTTAACTCAGCAAGCTTTGAGGTATCTCCAGACATTCCTCCAAGGATAATTTGGGAAGCAGAAGGGCCACAGTGTGTGGCTGTCCTGAGCCCACAGGATTCACCCTCCCACCACCCAGCAGGAAAACACTGGTTTTTAGAAGGGACATCAAAGAAGGATCACTGAAATTGAGTCAGCCTACAGCTGTATCCATATAAACCGAGGAAAACAATGGAATTGAACACCAGGAAAGGACAGTGGGGAGCAGAGCACCACAGACCTCAGCATAGAGAGTGAAGTATCCCTCCGAGCCGTCCTGGCCCGTGATCACGCCGTGCCGGCGGTTGATCCCAGCTATCACCGCTCCCTGGAATTCCGTGGGAGCCATCACCTCCACGGCCATGATGGGCTCCAGGATGCGCACGGCGGCGTTTTCCATGGCTGGGGAAAGAACGGAATAAAGCACCCAGCACCAAAGGTGAGCCCGGTGTAAGGGAAGCTGCTCCCACGCACAGCAGCAAACGGTTCGTGGGTAAGGCCGGGTGTTACATCGGCGAGGGAAAACCATGGTCAGCCCCATGGAATTCCAGCTCCCGGCCTTCCATCCCTGCAACCATTACCACAGAGGCACTGAGGCTGGAAAAGACCTCCGAGGTCATCAAGACCAGGCTTTGGCTGATAGCACTGTGCCCACTAAACCCCGCTGTGAAATGCCACATCCACACGTTGGCTGAACACCTCCAGGGGTCGTAACCCCACCACTCCCCAGGGCAGCCCCTTCCAGTGTTCAACCTCTCCTGCAGTGAAGGACTTTTTCCTGAAAAAGGCCCAGTTTGACCAAATGTTCTCTTCCTACCCCGTAAGGGTGAAGCTGGTGGTGTTTTTGTACTGAATTCTAGGAAAACAGGGTTTCCTTCGTACAACCACAGGAATTATTGTGCCTCCCTCAGAAATTCCATAAATTGCAGTACACGTTCTGCTCCACGCAACTGGCCAGACTTTGGGTGGAGGGATGGAGGGAAGGAGAGATGGATGGGGGGATGCCCCAGCCAGCAGGACCCATTCCAGGGAAGAGCCTGTACCTTGTTTCAGGGCTCCCTCTCCGGCCCTGATGAAGGAGATCTCGTTGGAGTCCACCATGTGGTGGGCACCGTCTTCCAGCACGAACCGCACCCCGGAGATCCTGTGCCCCGACACCAGACCTTTCTCACAGGCATCTCGGAATCCCTGGCAACGACAGCTCAACGTCACCGGCAGGGATCTGGAGCCCCTGCACTGACAGCCTTTGGCACCTCGGATTGATTTTACAAACAAAAATCTCAGGACAAGGAGAAACGTCCTCAGGATTTGCCTTTTTAAGGGATTCTATGGCCAAACCCCGAAAAAATGCTCTGTGTGTAAAGAGCTCTTGCCTGGAGAACAAGATTCCTTTAAGACCATGGTTTTTTCAGGATTTGGCAAAAATCTTTAAGTGCTGCCTCATGGAAAAATGAAGGAATAATTGTAGGTTATTACAGGAATTCCAAGATGTTGGTAGGTTAATTAAAGTAGTGTGTGATAAATTATGCAGTGAGACAGTCACAGAGGGGATAAAGAAAGAGAATCTGGGAATTGAGGCAGGAAATGCAGCTTAATTACAGTTTCCTCCATAACTAGCCTCAGAGAAGTCACAGAAAAAGTTACGTGTTTTGGGGTTGGGAGGAGAATTGTGGGGCCACAACCAGAAGCAGAAGAGGCCAGGAAAAAGCAGCTGGAGCAGGAGGCTCTGACTGTACAAAAAGGAGGCACTGCAAGGGAACCAGAGCCAGCAAACACCACCAAAGAAAACACAGCAGCTCCTGAATTAACTGGAAACCTCAGGAATGCAAGACATGAAGTAAAACCACACCAGTGTGATCGTGCTGCCACTGGAGCAACGGGAAAAGCCTCCTTCCCTGGGGAAGGCAGGCACAGCGAACGTGGGTGGTACGGCAGGAAAACAACGGGAATCAGGATTTTCTGTATCACAGACAAAGGTCTGTACCTTTTCCACAGCGGGCACGAACTGCTTGGGGATATTTGTGCCAATGGTTCTGTCCTCAAATTCCACTTTGGTGAAGTCCTGTGGATCCAGGGGCTCCAGCACTCCGATCACTTTGCCGTACTGGCCCGCTCCTCCCGACTGCTTCTTGTGGGTGAACTCAAACCTAAACCCCAACGATTCCCCAAACACCAGGTTACTCATGACACAAACCACAGCTTTCTATGGAAAACATTCCCATTCTGCATTTCAGAGAACCACTGACTGGTTTGGGATGGAAGGGAATTTAAAGGTTCCACGGGCAGGGACACCTTCCACTATCCCCGGTTGCTCCAAGCCCCGTCCCACCTGGACACTTCCACGGATGGGGCGGCCACAAATTCCCTGGAAAACCTGTACCAGGGCTTCCCCAGCCTCCCAGGGAAGGATTTACTCCCAATATCCCACCTACCGCTGTTTCACACGCTGTCCCAGCGCAGGGATGAGCTGCCCCCGCCCCGTCCCGCGGCTCGGGACCCGCCCCGCCCGCTCCGGCCCCGCCCGGGCGCTTCCTGCGGGAGGAGGAAGCGGCTCCCTGGCCATGGAGCTGCCTCCGAGCCACTTCGCGGCNACGATTCCCCAAACACCAGGTTACTCATGACACAAACCACAGCTTTCTATGGAAAACATTCCCATTCTGCATTTCAGAGAACCACTGACTGGTTTGGGATGGAAGGGAATTTAAAGGTTCCACGGGCAGGGACACCTTCCACTATCCCCGGTTGCTCCAAGCCCCGTCCCACCTGGACACTTCCACGGATGGGGCGGCCACAAATTCCCTGGAAAACCTGTACCAGGGCTTCCCCAGCCTCCCAGGGAAGGATTTACTCCCAATATCCCACCTACCGCTGTTTCACACGCTGTCCCAGCGCAGGGATGAGCTGCCCCCGCCCCGTCCCGCGGCTCGGGACCCGCCCCGCCCGCTCCGGCCCCGCCCGGGCGCTTCCTGCGGGAGGAGGAAGCGGCTCCCTGGCCATGGAGCTGCCTCCGAGCCACTTCGCGGCAGCCCGGGCCGCGGCCGTGGCCATGGGGTACCTGCGGTACCGGCGGGGCGGCCCCGGGCGGGGGCTGGAGCTGCGGGCGCTGCGCCGCGCCCGGCGCCAGGTGAGCGGGGAGGGACCGGGACGGGACCGGGAACACCACGGGAACCAGCACGGGAACCACCCCGGCACCGGCAAGGGCTTCTTCCCACGGAGCAAGGCACTGGGACACCTGCACAGGAGGTGTGGAGGGTCCCGCTCTGGGGACATCCCAAACCCACCCGGGCGCGTCCCGGTGTCACCCGCTCCAGGTGGCCCTGCCTGGGCGGGGGGGTTGGACTGGATCGTGTCCAAAGGTCCTTTCCAACCCCAGCTGCTCTGGGATTCTGTGCCAGCGCGGGGGTGACACCGGCCGTGCCCGGGGGTGACACCGGCCGTGCCCGTGGCGGGGTCCCGGGAGGAGCTCGGTGCCACGGCCAGCACGGGCGGGTCAGCGATGCCAAACGCACCCCGTGTGTCACCCGCGCTGGCAGCACCGCCCAGGGAGCCCTGCCCGGGCTTTGCAGGGACACCGGCACTACAGGGGCTCAGCGAACCCCAGCTGCTCCCTTCTTTATAGCCAAAACAATACAGGGCACGATCCAGTTCATAGTAACCTGCAAAATGGACTTAGGAGAAGGAAGCACTGAAGGCTTTTAGGTGAGTATTTAACCAAGCAGCAAATTCTTGCACAGAATCACACAGGAGCCCAAAAATGGCAATTCAGGGCTGTTCAAGGATAGAAATGAGGGTGGAGAGGCCCTGGCACAGTGTGCCCATCCCTGGGAGTGTTCAAGGCGGGGTTGGATGGGGCTTGGAGCAGCCTGGGACAGTGGGAGGTCGGTGGGACTGGATGGGATTTAAGGTCCCTCCCAACCCAAACCATCCTGGGATTCCCCAATTTTGTCCAGGATGCAGCCATTCAACATTTGCCAAAAAGAAATGTTCTTACTGTGTTCCCTTTTTCAGGACATCGATGATGCTGGGCACAAGTACTACCTGGAACTGGAGCTGGAAGATGTCCTGGACAAAGTGAGTCAGGCTGGTTTAATTACACACTCTGTGGACACACCACTTAATAACATGTGGAACTGTGCTCCTGACTTTTCTATACTGCCAATCAGACCAAAAAAGGCTGAATTTTAACCAAAAAGGAACCCACTGACCAAGTGGTACCTTCCCCTACACCACCAGACAATGCTGGAGGGACGACAAGGACATTTCAGTGTCACTCAGCTCCAGCTGAACAGCACAAGGGACATTCTGCCCCTTCCATCACTGCAGGAAGCAAATCCCACCCTTCCACGTTCACAGAAATGCCATGAATTTCACCTTGTCTTAAATAATCACAAATCTCTAGGGGCCAGACTCAGAGCAAACAGCAACTCCATTAAAAAGTCCATTTCACAAGTGCAAATGACCCTGGTTATACCTGTTATTTCATCAAATAATAATGCCCATCATTAACTCTGCAACAGGGCAGGACTGTGAACTGCACTGCTGAGGTTCTGTATCACCTGGGCAGCAAAAGCACTGCTCCAGATGTGCAGGCCACAGTGCAAGGAGAACTCAGGAGCACAGAGGAAGCAGATAAAGAGTTCTACAATCGAATCAGGAGCCTGGAAAAGGAGCTTGTGGCTGAGAACATCCCAGGTACAACCCAGGGCTGTGAGGAGCTCAGGCCTTCACCCTGCTCTGAGCAGCTGCTTCCCTGTCTCTTTTTGGGGCTCTGCAATCACAGCCTCTGCATTTATTCCTAATTCTGAGGGGGACTGCTCTGGAAAAGCACCTGGCACTGTCACCTCTTCCTGCTCCCCCTGAGGGTGTCCCTGGCACAACACATCCAACAGTGGGGCTGCTCTCACCTCAGAGCAACCCCTGCCCTCGGGAGCTGCTGGAATTCACGTCAAGAGGAAAAGGTGGAGAGAGGAGGACACCCTGGCAGTGCCCAAGGCCAGGCTGGCTGGAGCTTGGAGCACCCTGGGACAGGGGAAGGGTCCTGCCCCAGGGGTGGCACCGGATGGGATTTACGGTCCCTTCCCACCCAAACCATTCCAGGATTCTGTGAAGTGGGAGGAAAGCTCTGTGCTGGAGCAGCTCTTCCAAACGCTGTGGAAGGCTGTGTGACAGGAGGGACTGCAGCAGCAAGCCCTGTGTGAGGTGATAAGGTTCTGTTAACGGCTCTCTGTAACATGCAGTGTTTATTTTGGTTCCAGACAGCCACGGGAACGTTCCCCTGGAGCTGGAGCCCCTCCACCTGCTGGCCTGGGCGGCCTCTGGCTACGTGATCTGGCAGAATTCCACTGAAAACACCAAGTTCCACCTGGCCCAAGTTAAACACGTGAAGCAAGCGGTGAGTTACCAGCAGGAACAGAATCCCAGACTGGTCTGGGTTGGAGGAACCTTAAAGCTCATCCCATTTTCCCCCTGCATGGGCAGGGACACCTTCCACAGCCCAGGTGGCTCCAAGCCCATCCAACCTGGCCTTGGCTCTCCCTGGGAAGTATTCAAGAACTAAACAGTTGTGGCAAGGACAAAAAAACCAACAGAATTCTATAGATTCTCCCAGTTTTCCTGTGTTCTACTGGAGACCATAAACTCTGAGTTAAGAATAACCCTAAAGTGATCATCAGCTTTAAATTCAAGGCAATTTTCCATGGGAGCCAGGAGAAAGCAGCAGGATTTAGTATTTAGAAAACCCAAAGCCCCAAATATTTTGCCCCTCTGACAGGGCAGTGAATTCCCAGGAAGTTCTGGGTATGAAGGAAAGACAGGAATTCCTTGTGGGAGCAGGATTTGTGAATGCTTTGCTCCCTCTGATGGCATTTTAGAGAATTCTCTCTAAATGAGAGACCAGCTCTGGGCTGTGCACCAGCAAGAGTTTAAAAGATTTTCAACTCCTCTCTAACAAATTAAAGGATAAAGGAGACATATAACTATTAACTAATGCAGCTGCCATCTCTCCTGGGTAATTTTGTCCCTTTTTCCCTGAAAAACACAGGAAAAGAGTCTATTCCAAAGGCCAGGGTTTATTTTGTCACTCAGAATCCCTGACTGTCACCCACTGTCAGGCCTCTCGAGTGTGTCCCTATCCTACTGACAGTTTTATCTGGGATTATTTGGGTTACACTGGCACCTTGGAGAGTGAGGTGTTCCCATCCCAAAGAATTCCTGATGGATCTGCTCTCTTTAAGACAGGAATTAGCAGTTTAAAGCTTTAGATTCAGTGTCTCCAGTGCAGCTTTGGAGTCCACAGAAATTCAAACCAGGAGCTTTTAGTTTTGTTACAGTGGCTGAGCTCCTCCAGCTGCTTCATTTGTTATCAGGAGCTGTCAGCTTGATCTGAAATCCATCAGGGAATTTTTGTGACAACCACAGAGAACTGAATCACTTTTTCTGAGGTGGGAGAATCCCCAAATTCACCCCTTTTCATCCTGTCTTTCCAGAAAAGAAGTGATGAAGATCTTCAGTTTGACTACGTGCTTCTACTCCACGAAATGGTGTCCCAGGTAAATCAGTTTATTCCTAAAAAGCCTTTTTTGGGTGTTTTCAGACTCGAGCTGTGTGAGCTCCAGCTCAGACACTGATCTGATCCTGCAGGGTCCCCATCCCTGCCTGTCTCAGCATTCCAAGAACAACAGCAGCAATTTCCAGCTGTTTGGGGGCTTTCTTGGGAATGGCTGAGGTTCAAAACTGGTCCCTCACAGCTCTCCCTTGGGAGATCCCAGTGCCACAGTGGGCAGGGATAAAGGGAAGAGGCAGCTGGAGCATCCTGGATGCTCGGGTCAGTTCCAGCTGGGCTGTGGATGCCTCCAGGCCCCAGGACAGCACTGGTGGCCCAGTACAGAGACACCATCGATCCCAGGAACCCCCAGCAGAGACTGGCTCCCAGAACAGCATTTACATCCTATGCTACTCTCCATCAAAATTTTGGAACCTGAGCAAGGGTTTTTGTAAGAAAAACACGGAAAATTGGGAAGAGAAGCTCTTGATTGCAATAATCCAGGGCTCTCCCTCCCAGTTCCAGCTCCACCAGTCCCGACCCCCTGCGCTCCCATTCCCTTGGGGCATCCACAGAGGTATAATTCCCGCGTTTCCCATGAGGGGAATTCCTGGCTGGTCGGGGCAGGGCAGCAGGGGTCGCTCACTGTGCCGTGTGGCCCGCAGGAGGTGGTGCCCTGGGAGGTGACCGTGCTGTGGCACCCCCGGCGCGGGGCCCGAGTGCCCCGGGATCGCCGCCAGCCCGGCCACGCCCCGGGAGCGGGGAGCGCCTGAGCAGCCCTGGGAGCAGCTCCCGAGCCCCCACAGCTGGAAGGAGGCACAGAAGGAGCCGGGAGTGGGAACCAACCACGGCACCAGGACCAAATCAACTCTCCTGGGCCTTTCTGATCCGACCATTCCCAAGGCGCTCTCTCCGCAGCAAAGCCAACAACCCAGCAATTCCCAGCAGGAATACTCACGGCACAGGGGCAGAGATGTTCTCCCTGAAGGCGACTTTGGGCTTCCCCATGGTGCAAGGACAACCATATTCCCTCTCCATTCGCTGCAGGAAAAAGCCCACAGTGATTAGGGTTGTTCCACTGGGAATTATTTATTAACTCAATCGGGATTAATCACCTTCTGGGTTGGGGGTTGGATTGATTTTCGGGGCTTCTTGTTGGTTTTTTTTAATTAAAAGATTATTTACTGTCAGCTTCTTTAAGACCTGCAGCTCCAGATGCAGGAAAAGGAAACAGCATTAATTATGCTATTAAAGTTCAAGTTTTTCAAGGCAAAAAATCACTTTTGCTTCATTCTGTCAATATTTAAGATCCATCGTTTGTGTTAGATTAAAATACAGACATCAGCTGGAATGAAACCAGTCCCTGTGACTACTCCCTTCTCCCTGCACCAGCTTCTATCAGGGAATGGTACATTTAAAACCACAGAAACAGAGGATTTTTCTGTAGAAATTGATTATAATTAAGTGTTATTATTAATTATAAGCAAAGGCTGCTAGAGCAAAGTGTAGTATTTAATACATTTTTAATGGATTTGATCCAAAACCTACAAACATTCCAGGCAAAATTTCCTTTTAGAAGCCTTCAAAATGGAACCACTGGAGAGAAAGAACCTTCAAAAGTTAAACTTTTCCCTAAGCAGCTGGAAGGAAGAGGGAGGAGGAGATTGGAAAGCCAGCCAGAAGCAGAGTCCATGGAATCTGCTTCCCAAGTTACCTGGGCATAGATTTCCAGGTGCAGCTCCCCCATCCCAGAGACAATGGTCTCCTTGCTCTCCTCATCAAAGTGGACCCTGAAGGTGGGATCTTCCCTGGTGAAGCGCCCCAGGCCTTTGGAAAATTTATCCAGGTCATTCTGCAATGAATTACAAGACAGGATTTACTCAACATCCATCAGCCATCCCAAGAAAAAAGCCTCATGTTCTCCTGTCCACTGCTGAGCACTTCTGCTCTTGGGGGTTATCTCATGGAAGATTTCTGGCTCTTTATTGAAGTGTTAATTGTTTATTTCATGTTCAATCCAATGGCTGAGGGACACCATCCAACCCAGCCCTGGGTTATCCGGGGGATAAGATCTTGGATACTTGGGATAGAACACTTTCCAACAGTGCTTAGGCTGTTCCATAAAATCACAAAGCAGCAAAGGGAAGGAACTCAGGGAGAAGGGGCTGATCCGAAGGGTCCTACCTTGTTGGAAGGCTTCATGGCCACGGAAATGACGGGATCGGGGACGTGGATGGATTCCTGCAGTGCCCAAGGAACAGGGGATGGTTATAAACTACAGCAGAATCCTGGTGGGATGCCCGAGGCAGCCAGGGCAGGGGGGGCTCACCATGGAGATGTCAGTGCTGGTTTTGTCCGTGAACGTGTCCCCGCTGGCACAGTCGATCCCGAACAGGGCACAGATGTCCCCGGCATAAACCTCATTTACATCCTGGGGGAAGGAAAATTCCTGTTCAGAGAACGCTGGGATAAGAGAGGCGGCTGCCCCATCCCTGGGAGCATCCAAGGCCAGGCTGGCTGGAGCTTGGAGCACCCTGGTCTATGGAAGGTGTCCCTGCCCTTGGCACTGGACGATCCTTAAGGTCCCTTCCATCCCAAACCATTCCAGGATGGATTCTGTCATCCCCTAACATCCAAACTACACCTGGATCACAGAAGGTCCATAAACACTGGCTTTTAAAGCTTGACACTGATCTCCTTTAAAAATTCCAGCTTGGATAAAATGCCCTGCAAATCTCCCCCTTTATTCAAAGAGCAGAAGGGAGGGCTCAGCTTGGATCCGTTTAGAATCAAACAGGAAGCAAAGCTGTTAGGAAGGAAACACCCTCCTGTGCTTCAGGCAGTGCTGACCCATCCAGGATGATCCAGGGGCTGGCAGCCAGGCCCTGGGGACCCGCTCACCTCCATGTTGTCCGAGTGCATCCGGACAAGCCTCTGCACCCGCACCCTCTTCCCCGTGCGGGTGTTGTAGATGTAATCCGACTTCTTCAGCCTCCCCTGGTACACCCTCACGTAGGTCAGCTGCCCAAACCTGCCAGCCTGCAAGCACATTCCATCACAGTCAGCCCTGGCCACTCTGGGAATCAGCACCAATTCCAAGCAGCAGCTGCACCGACTTAACTGTGGTTTGAATTTCCACGCTGCAGATGGAAATGAAAGGTTTCTAACAGCTTTCTCCTGGCTCTGCAATGGGATCTGGCGATTTTCTGAACCAGTTTTATCACTCCCAAACCTTCCCAACAGAGACACGCATTACCATGGAATTTGGCCAGCCATTTTCCATATTCCGTATGAATCCTGAGGTGCTGCTCTCTAAGCAGCAAACAACTTATTTGCTTCAATCTCTGCACTTTTCCCTCTCTGACTCTCTCATATCCCATTGTTTCCAAACCCAGGATTTTTCCCTGAAAGTATTTCAATTAAGCCAACAACCCCCTAAATGTTCAAGTTTTAACTAAGAAAAGCAGGAAATATTTGGGGTCCAGAACCCATCCTGAAGTTCCAAATTGGCAGCGTTCGTGGATTTTACGGTTGAAGCCATTTTTTATACGACAAGTTAAATTTCAATTGAAGTTAAATATAAACTGATTTTCAATATGAACTGATTTTAAAGTCTGCTCTAGGTAAGTTTTGGCAGCACCAGCTGGACTCTCCCCATGCCTTGTGGGAAGGAGCAGAGTGACACTCACCTCCAGTTTGAAGGCAAGGCCGATGAAAGGCTGGGAATCGTTGCGAGCGGAGTTCAACAGGAACTTGGTTTGGTCCTCAGAATCCCTTAAAAACAGGGAAGAGAGGGAGGTGAGGTTAGGAACCAACATGGGAGTCTCCTCTAAACATTTACTGGCTCTGCTGTTGGGGATCACACGGCTTGGTGGGCTCTGCTCCCAGGGAACAGGGACAGGAGGAGAGGGAACGGCCTCAGGCTGGGCCAGGGGAGGCTCAGGTTGGACACCAGCAGGAATTTCCCCATGGAAAGGGTGCTCAGGCCTTGGAAGGGGCTGCCCCGGGAGGTTTGGAGTCCCCATCCCTGGAGGTGCCCAAGGAAGGCCTGGATGTGGCACTCAGAGCTGTGGGCTGGGGACAAGGTGGGGATCAGGCACAGCTTGGACGCCATCCTGGAGCTCTTTTCCAGCCTCAGGGATTCTGGGATTCATGTCCGTAAGAATAAAACACCATTTACATGCTTGGGATGTGCTCCCTCCTCCCACAGGCCTGGCTTTAAGGGCTGCCATCAGTTCCACAGAGTTACCTCACCCCAGCACAGAGAGGGACCCTCGAACGAGAGGGGAGCTCCGGGGCTTTGTGCCAAATTCTGGTGGCACTGTCTGATACAAATGGGAAATGACTGTGGATCCTGTTAGGAACGTTTCCTGCTTTGGAACTACTCCATGGAATCCCAGACTGGTTTGGGTGGGAAGGGACCTTAAAGCCCATCCAGTGCCATGGGCAGGGACGCTCTCCAGGGCCCAGGATGCTCCCAGCCCTGCCCCTGGCCACTCCTGCTGCTGCTGGCTGCTCTCACCCCTGGTTGAGGAGGGCGTAGTTCTCCACCTCGGAGGGATTGGGAAGGTATTCCAGGACAGCATCCAGCAGTGGCTGCACCCCTTTGTTCTTCAAAGCGCTTCCCACGAGGACGGGGGTGAAGGATTTCTGCAGCGTTGCCCTTCGGATTGCCAGCTGGAAAACATCCCCGTGAGTTCCTCCTGCAGCACAGCCCAGATTCCCTGGCTTTCCTGGGCCTCTCCCCTCCTGGAGCAAAGAGCTGCTGCCACAGGCCCCTGGACAGCCCCCAGCACAAGGGCTCCCATAAAACCTGCTCTCCAGAATTCATTCCAATGCAAAGCAAAACCAGATTGGGAATGGGCCCTCCCTGGGGGAACTGGAGCCCAGCCGAGGAGGTGACACAGCTCCGGCCAACAGAATTCCTTTGAGAATTCCCGAGGTATTTACTGAGGAGCGAGGGAACAGGGACGCAGACGGCTGAGGGAACAGCAGCCCAGGGCAGGTACCTTTAACTGGGCAGCCGTGGGAATCTTCTCCTCCAGGAACAGCTCCCCCAGGAGCTCGTCGGCGTTGGCCACGCACTCGATGAGCTCCCGGCGCCGCTCCGCAGCCTCGGCCCGCAGCTCGGCCGGGATCTCCTCGCACCTCAGCGTCTGCCTGCACACAGGGACACCCTGACTCCCGGGAATGCCCCTGGGATCAGCCCCCCCGCCGCTGGCGGGGCCACCCTGCCTGGGAACAACCCACCCTCGGCGTGGATCCTGGGAAGGAATCCCCTGGGAACATCGCTGTGCTGTCTCTGATGCGGGAGAGTCCTTCCCGCTCCGGGCAGGAGCTTGCAGGGATCAGGACCAGCTCCCAACAGCCTCACCCATGCCTTATCTTCATCCCAGGGAGCCACACACGCTGCCAGACACGCTCTGGGATCTCCCGCTTCTCCAGGTGGGAAGCGTGGCCACCAGCCCTCCACGGCAACCAACTCCTGCTGCAGCCACCCCCACCCAGAGCTCCCTGCAGGCCTGGGGCACTGGGAGAGCTGCAGGGGGACCCTCAGCCCCATTCCCAAATTTCCCGAGAGCTGGGTTTCATCTCTGAAGAGAAACTGCAGGAATTCCTCCTGCAAAAACCAGCTCCAGCCAAGAAAGAAGCAATTCCCAGGACTTACCCAAGTGCCCCATCGAAGTAGATTGCTTTTTCTTCAATGAGATCTATGATTCCTTTAAAGTTTCCCTCCAGCCCAATTGGAATCTGAACAAAAGCTGCATTGTGTTTCAGCTTGGATCTGAAAAAGGGGGGAAAACCAGGAATTACTGAAGAAAAAAGTCATTTCTATATGCGTGCTCCAGGTGGTCTTTGAGCACCGTCCCCCTCCCACAAAATCCCTGTGCTTTGTCCCTTGGACAGTGCCCAAACCTGCCAGTGCTGGGAAAAACCACCCAGGTGTGGCTTAGGGCCCCAGCCCTTTGTATCCCAGCAGGCACAGGGAGCAGCTCCCACGGGAAAGGCAGCAGGGGAAACCAGTTTGAGACTGATTGCTTGATTAAGGGAGTTGCTTCTCCCTTAATGAATATTCATGAGTTTATCTCATGGATCAAATTAGGCTGGGGAAGGCAGGGAGCAAGCAGGACCCCAGGAATCCAGACCACCCTGTGTCACCTCCCTGCTGGAACTTCAGCAGCACCAGGATCTAAGGAAAACAAAGAGGCTGCTTTCAAAGTGGGTCCTGACACGGTTCCATCAACAGAACAAACATCAAACCCCAGCTCTTGGTCACTGCAAGTCTTGAGGTGAAAAAAACCAGTATTTGGGGTTTTTGAGACAATGTAGACTGGTTCTGGGTCAGATCAGGATTTAATCTCGAGTCGGGAATTCTCCAAACTGCAGCTCCCAAGAGAGCCTTTCCAGTGTTGTTCCTAATGACCTGCCACGTGAATGGAATTTCAGGAATCATTGTAAATGCCCCAAACCTGAGCTGCTGCACTGCTCTGGCCGGGTTGGAGCCCATCCTGTCCAGTTTGTTGATGAAGGTGAGGAAGGGGACGTTGTAACGCTTCATCTGCCTGTTGACAGTGATGGTCTGGCACTGGACACCTCCCACAGCACACAGAACCAGGATGGCTCCATCCAGCACCCTCAGAGACCTCTCCACTTCGATGGTGAAGTCCACGTGTCCTGGATAACATCAAAATAAAAATGATAAATGCACTGGGAAGGAGCAACAGCCAAGGGGATCACACTGAGTCACATCAGCCCAAGTGATGGAGCACAGGGTCATGGAAAGTTTGGGTGGGAAGGGACCTTAAAGCCCATCCCGTCCCACCTCCTGCCACAGGCAGGGACACCTTCCACTGTCCCAGGCTGCTCCAAGTCCTGTCCAGCCTGGCCTTGGGCACTGCCAGGGATCCAGGGGCAGCCACAGCTGCTCTGGGCACCCTGTGCCAGGGCCTGCCCACCCTCCCAGGGAACAATTCCTTCCCAATATCCAGTCTGAATTCCCCCTCTGTCAGTTAGAGCCCATCACTCCATGTCCTGTTACAAAGGACACAAGGATGCCCCACATCCCTGAGGAACAGCAATCCCCAGGTGTTCCCAGCTGCCCTCACCTGGCGTGTCGATGATGTTGATGTTGGTGTCCTTCCACATGGTGTAAGTGGCTGCAGACTGGATGGTGATGCCCCGCTGTCGCTCCAGCTCCATGGAATCCATGACAGCTCCAACTCCATCCTTACCTTTCACCTTAGGGGAAAAAAAAGAAATTAGTTCAAAGAGTTTACTAAGAATTCATGTCCCATCCCTGGCAGTGTCCAAGGCCAGGTTGGATGGGGCTTGGAGCACCCTGGGGTAGTGGAAGGGTGTCCCTGCCCATGGCAGGGGTGGGATGGGTGAGTTCTCTTCCCACCCAAACCATTCCACGATTCTGTGATTCCATGTGCGGGAGGGATGCCTATGGACCGAGCATCATCCCTCATGCAGAGAGGAAAAGCAGCACAAGGCGGAGGTGCACAAGTCCTCGATGGGAGCTCAGCCCAACCTCGTGCATCTGTGCGATCCTGCCCGTGTAGAACAGGATCCGCTCCGTCAGCGTCGTCTTGCCGGAGTCGATGTGGGCCGAGATCCCGATGTTGCGGATCCTCTCGTTGGGAAGGACCCCCGAGGAGCAGTGCCTGCAGGAGCTCAGGAGGAGCTGCAAGGCAAGAGAAGGTCACTGGGTCAGCCAGGAGTGGATCCAACGCAGCCCACAGGACACGAGGAATGGGACAAGGAGAAACATCCTCGAGCTGTTTCCAAGGGAGGGTCAGGCTGGACATCAGGAGGAATTTCTCCATGGAAAGGGTGGAATGGGCTGCCCAGGGAGGTTTGGAGTGCCCATCCCTGGAGGTGTCCAAGGAAGGCCTGGAGGTGGCACTCAGAGCTCTGGGCTGGGGACAAGGTGGGGATGGGGCACAGCTTGGACTCCATGGTCTTGGAGGGCTTTTCCACCCTCAGTGATCCGGGGATTCACTGTGCCCATGCATAAGCTGCCAAACCGCTTTCTTACGGCTTCCTGTCAATCTCTGGCACATCGGTCACGTAAATCCAAGTGGCCTTTCCAGGGTCACCCCGGAGCTCTCACCGCACCCCGCGCGGCCCCTCCACGCCCGCCCCGCGTCCCGACCCCGCTGCTCATTCCCGGTTTCCCTGTCCCCATCCATGTGACCGGCGACTGCTCGCTCCCTGCAGCTGCCGCGGCCCGTCCGGGGCTGTCCC
>VXAZ01006521.1:69155-82630 GCA_013399875.1 Gymnorhina tibicen
CCCCCTCCCCGGGGCACCGTCCTCGCGCGCGGGCCCGGGGCGGTCCCGCCGCCGGTACCTGGATGTGCCGCGGGCGGCCCGGGGCCAGCCCGGCCCGTAACACCCTGAGCATGGCCCCGGCTGCGGCTCCGGCCCCGCTCCCGGCTCCGTCCCCGGCCCCGGCTCCAATCCCGGCTCCGGCCCCGGGTCGCTCCCGCCTCTTCCGGGGCCCCGCGCAGGCGCCGCGGCCCAGCCGGGCCCCGCGGGCCCCTCACGGCCCCGGGCGGGAGCCCCGAGCACGGACTGGGAGGGGGGGGGGGCGGCTCCCACTCGGGCCGAGCCCCTCAGGGAGCGCCCCTGCCCCTGCCCCTGCCCCTGCCCGTGCCGCGGGGATTGCGGAATTCTCCGACTGCGGCGCGGAAGGAGCGGATTTCTCCCAAACCAGGGAGCGGGACGGAGCCCGGGATCGGCGGCGGGGTCACACCCCAGGAGTTTGGGAATTATTGGGAATTAGGAGCAACTGGAGAGCCGAGCTCCCTGACCCAAGGGGGCAGAAGTGCAGGGAAAGGGGAAGCAAGGCCAGGAAGCACTTGGGGCACAGCGACCCGTTTAGGACACGCTGTTAAGTGTTCAAATAACATCTTCTCGCCATAAAAATACTCCCCAGGACTGCCTTTCATACCTGTAAAGGCCCCTTGTTTCCTTCCATCAAACTGTACTTTTTGAGGAAAATGCATGCTTACCTCGGAAACGGGGATTTCCATGGAATCCCAGAATGGTTCCGTTAAATCCCATCCCACTCCACCCCTTCCCGGGCAGGGACCCCTTCCCCAGCCCAGCTTTCCCTCATTGCGTTGCTTCCAAGCAGCCCGAACTAAATAAAGCACAGGTCCCTCTGTGGTGTAGAATAAACCAACAAACCCCATAAGTAATAAATAACTTTATTAAAGAATTGCAGTTTCAGATGCTTCTACAGAGCACAACTTGTGCCTTGCACAGGAGAGCAGGCTTGGCATGGCAGAGGGGTCTGGAGGGAATATCCACCTCTTCCCACCGTCATTTCAAAACCCAGGACGTGCTTGTTTTATTCCACACAAACATCCCAGCTGCCAGGTGAATTCTCCGTTTAACAGCTGCAGCTCTCCAACATTCCTGCTCAAGTTCCAACACAGAAAACTTTGCTGCTGTTAATTACTAAGAAGCTTCTCTAATAAATTAACTGCAGAACCCACGTGGTCTCCAGTGTATGGAAAAGGAGCCCCCTGGGCTGAGCTCTGACTTTAAGGGGTGTCCAAGCCCCCCCTGGCTCCCACTTACCTTCACTGCTCATTAAATGGTTCAATTATTGCCATTAATATTGATCACATCAACTTACTGCCACTGATACTTCTCTAACTCAGGAAGAGACCACTGCAGGAACAAGCAAACAACTGTCCTTCCCTTTCAGAGCTCAGCAGAAGTGCTGCTGATCGGGTTTCCACATTAATAAACATTAATTAAAATTAAATAGTCTGGGGAAACTGCATGAAGATTAAATATGATTTAGAGGCTTTTTGGCCAAACAAATATTACTCTTAACTTACTAAACCCTATTTCTCTTGTCATACAAACAGTGCTTTATAAGGCTCCACTATAATGGAGCCTTGAATTTATGTAATGCTTTAATGTTATTAATTTATACTATTTAATGTTATTTAATTTACAGAAATTCTTTATGTTACACCACGGGGATAATTCTGTGGGGGAGAACAGCACAGGGACTGAACACCTGGAACACCAGGATTTTCCTGCTCTCAGACACTGCTGGCTCTTCCAGACTCCAATCAAATGTAGATTTAGGGTAAAACACAAAGAACACAGCGAGGGGAGAGGGGTTCCTGTATCCAGGGCTCTTTAGAACACTAGAAATGGTGAAATCATTCCAGTTAAACTCATTTCTGCCACATACTTTTCCCGTGAGTAACTCCTGGTTGCAGCTGATCTGAGGACAGTCATTACTACAGGGTAATTACAGGTACTACAGACAATCTCAAAGGGAAAATGATGGGCCAGCTCCACAGAAAACAAACAAAGGATCAGGAATACAAAGGTGACAGTTCACGCACAGGAAATGAGGTGCAAGCTCATTAACATAAAAGCTTATTAACATAAAACCTCTGATCAGTTGAAAGTATTGTCGTATTTCGGTATTTCCTCTCGCTTCATGTTACACCAAGGTGAGTGTGGGATTAACAATTTACAGTATGATTTTAAAGAGCTTTATAGTGTATTCAAGTTCTACTAATTAACCTAGAAAATCACTAATTATTTCAGCAACCCAAAAGAAAGGAAATTTATTTTCTGTGCAACTTAGAGTGGGAAGGAGGAGCTGCAGTACCAGGCTTAGTAAAGCCTGAGACTGGTGCAGCCGGAGCAGAAAAACTCCGCAAATCCAAGCTGTTTTTAACAGGATTAGGGATGATCCATAAAGTGCTTTTAGGCAGAAAGTTGTAGGGTGTTAATTCACTGAGGAGCTGAGGTTTGAAGGACATTCAGAAGCAGGAGGAGCAAAGGCACAACACAGAACAGAGATTGGTCACAAATCTGGGTGTATTTTTATGGACACGAGCACTGAGCACCATCATCTGCTCCAGGGAATCTCCATCCCAAGGGAATGGGGACAGTTAATTCCTGCAGCTCTTCAGGGGGACGGGTGTTCCTTTCACACTGAGAGCCTCCACGGAATTCCTGGGCATTCTGGATCCCGCAGCTCCAAGTGCCTTCTCTCTGGAAAAAGAACAGCAGTGATCACAATCTCCATGAAAAAAGGAGGAATAAAACCTGCAGTTCCCCTAGGGCTGCCACACACATTGCTCCACAACTGCATTTTCCTTCTGCTGCTGGAATTTCTGGATCCTGTAGGATAGTAGGGAGCTATTCTTACCTTCTTGATCCATTTTCCCTGGGACTGTGACGGACACTTCTGGATCCTGCAGCTTCCACAGCTCCTCTGCTTCGGCAAGGCCTGAACTTCATGATCTCTTTCTGCCACTCCTCGTTAAAGGTGTCAGCCTCAGCTGCAAAACAGATTAAGTTATTTGAAATGTTAATAAAGAGAGGAAAAAACATTTAATGAATATTAGGGGTTTGAGCAGTGATTTTAAACTTTGTGGTCCACAATCCTCCACATGGCCTGCAACTGTTTTCTGTAAAAGAGAATTGAATTTGGAGACTTTCAGTCTAAAAGTCCCCTTTAAGATATCTCAAGCTGGAACCTCAAAATCAGAGTGTGAAACAGAGAAGCCCATTAGAGAAATCCCTAAAAACACCTACATTCATCCAGGTTGATGAATTCTTGGTTCACCTCCTCATCCCCAGTCTTGAAGTTCTTGGATTTTCTGACGACATGAGCCCGATCATGAATGTGGTGACCAATGGCCATTTTCTCCAGGCCACTCTCGGAATCCTTCAGTGCTTTCCTTGTTTCCTTAACCTGTGTTAAAAAAAAAAAGGGAAGTAAGTGTCCTTCCAACCAAAAATGAGGTAAAGACTTCATAGAATCCCAGAATGGTTTGGGTTGGAAGGACTTAAAGCCCATCCAGTGCCTCCCCAGCCATGGCAGGGACACCTCCCACTGTCCCAGGCTGCTCCCAGCCCCAGTGTCCAGCCTGGCCTTGGGCACTGCCAGGGATCCAGGGGCAGCCACAGCTGCTCTGGGAAGAATTTCCTCCCAGTATCCCATCTAACCCTGCCCTCTGGCAGTGGGAAGCCATTCCCCCTTTTCCTGTTTCTCCAGGCCCTTGCAAAAGGTTATTTCCTCCCCCAAAAGTTTTATATCTTTCCTTTAAAAAAGTCAGCTTTTCCAGGCTTTTCCAATTCTCTCATTTCCTGCGTCGGCTGAAAACACACCAGAAAACACAAATCAAGCCTATTTTCTTTTGGCCACCAGACAGGAAGATGAAACATCACCTGAAGTTTTAACTGGGTATTAATTATTGGGGAAAAACCCCTCCGACTAAAAATGCTACAGAGCCAAGTTTCCACCACCCTCCTCCAAAAAAACCGAGTAACACCCGATGCCAAAATTCCCAGCGTGAGGAACAACCAATTCTTAGGCGGTGGTGTTGACTGGCCTGAAAGCCAGGCAGCCCCTTATCAGTGTGTTGGGGGGTATTATTAGCAGCTGTGATAACAGAGTGTGCTGGAGTGGGACACATTCCCAGCCAATCCTGCCCTCGGCCTTTAGGGATCACGTCTAGGCTTTCATGCCCCGTGCCAGGTTCACATTCCCACTCCCAGTTCCCGGCAGGATTAGCCACAACAGCTGCAAGGGAGCTCCAGCTCAGTGTTATGTAAGTGCCTGGGCAAAGGGATGCTTTGGAGGCAGGGGCTGCATAAATCACTGCCTCTCCTGGAGTTTGAGTGGACAGGAAAAGGATTCATTACGGCAAAGAGAAGGGCGCTGGAAAACTGCTGCTCTGTGCTCTGCTTTTCCAGCCTGGGATGGGTCTGTAATTTATTTTGGGGTGTACTTAAAGCATGAAATTACAGGGAGGAAATCAGACCTTTAACACAGAGCAAGGTTTGAGAGCCCTGTGTTTTCCCCAATTCCTACATTTTCTTTGTGCAGCCGGCGGGGTCGGGCTCTGCTCCCAGGGAACAGGGACAGGAGGAGAGGGAATGGCCTCAGGCTGGGCCAGGGGAGGCTCAGGTTGGACATCAGCAGGAATTTCTGCATGGAAAGGGCTGTTAAACACTGGAAGGGGCTCCCAGGGAGGTTTGGAATCCCCATCCCTGGAGGTGTCCGAGGAAGGACTGGATGTGGCACAGTGATTCCATCCAACCTCAGTGATCCCAGGATTCTGTAAATGCCAGGAGTAACTGTGTGCAGTGGAAGAAGCTGGAGGACACGGGTTTGGTGTGGCTGCACCTCAGCCCTGGGGAGTGCCCAGCTCCCTTGTGCTGGATGCCATGGTTACTCACCCCTCCCGGAGCCGTGCGGGTCTGGGTCGAGGCTTGGAAAACTTTGGGAGGTTCATCCCCCGTTTTGGAATAGGTCATCATGGAGGAGGAGCTGAAACTGTGCCCATCGGGCTGGATGGACAGGTCATCCTACAAAGCAATGCAGCCTCATTAATCAAAGCTAGAGCTTGTGCAGAACAGGTGTTCCTTACTATTTTACTATGGAAAATATCCCTCTGCCAAATGAACTCTCCTGGCACCACAAAGCTTCAGTTTTATCTTCAAAGAATAAAGAAAAATTATCAACACAATACAGCCTAGGCAAAAAAAAATTCAAATTCTTACTATCTCCTTGAGATTAGTCCCATTTCTCTTGGCATTATTTTCTGAGGAGTATTTGAAATAACTGGCACTCTCCAGTACAGTAAGTTTGAGAACCATTTTAAAAAGAACTCACAAATTTCCTGTGCATTTCCAGCATGTTGTTCCTCATGTCTGACATCATCCTGTCCATTGCAGAAAATGGATCCCGAAAACCTGCATCCTCCTAAGGAAAAAGGGAAAAAAAAGACAACAGTTAAAACAGTCTCAACTCTTCCAGTCCTGAGGCTGGTTCTCACATGCATTTTTAACTCCAAAAGCTTTTCAGACTGCACTTCACTCACAAACAAGCCAAAATGCATCTTTTTAGATGAAAATGGAGGGAGCTGGATTAAGTTGGAGGTTTCGGGAAGACGAAAGTGGAAGATTTGTCACTCAAATGTCAAATTGGCCACACAATGAGTTTATTTTACAAAAATATTCATTGGATATTCACATATCCAGTTATTTCACAAATGTGTTCATAAACCTTCTGAGCTCACCAGCTTCTGCTCTGGAAGTCCTGTGTGACCCCTCAGGGCTTACATTTAAATAAATTCATTTCCAGAGTTATGTATTTCAATGTTGCAAACTTAAACCTGCATTTCAGCCCAACATGAAGTAAAATTAAAGTACAGAAAATCTTCAACTTCTTTTTTGAGTACAAGACATTGGAATCCTCTGGACAAGAACTACGGACAGATGTTGGATATTTTAGAGGATATTCCAGACCCCCAAACCACAGCTGGAAACCACTCCGAGCCCATTTCCAAACTGAGGAATATCTCCAGGGGCTGCTCTGCCTTACTGGGAGCAGTGGTTTTGAGGGTGTCACCCCCACAACCACATCCTCCAGCAGCACTCCAAGCGTGGGGTTTCCCCAAGGATTACTCCATCCATATCCAGAGGTTAATGCCCCAGGAAGGACTTTTTCCCTGGATTTTCTCATTCCCAATCTGCCAACAGCACCAAAAGCAGGATGCAAGCACAGAGCTCAGCCTCTGCCATGCTTTGGTTACACACAGCTTACACAGGAGCTACTCCAGGGATACTAACCCATCTCCCAAAGCCTGCAAAGGGCAGGAGGGAGAAGCTGGTGGCCTGCAAAAAAAAGGAGCAACATCTGGAATTATTATCAGGAACAGCAGAAATTACTTTTATAGGCAGCAGGTGACGTGGAACATTTCCCATCTAATCAGAATCACTCAGGAGGCCCTTGGTAATTAATTAAGTAGTCCCTGGGTATGTGGAAATAATGTATTTATAGTGATGATATTAGAAAGTGATAACTGCCAGCACATCTAATAAATATTGATAAGTGTGTGTGAAAAGCACTTAAGAGGTTGGCAAACATTTGTACACCACAAGAACCTTTGTGCTGAGTGATTTCACACTTCAGGCCCCACCCTGGAATGCTCCACTCCAGTCAGGCAGCAGAACCCAGCTCTGAAAGCTGATTAAAATCAACAAATCGCCCCACTGATACTGAGTATTCCTGCATGACAGGGCAGTGAGATCCTGGGAAACACAGGGATGTTTCCAGGAAACCCAGGCTGGAGAGTCAGATAAGGCCTGCAGACACACAGGGGTGGCAGAAGGACCAAACCCTTTGCAGGAACCTTAATACAAAAAGAAGGAATTCTCAAATTCTGAAATAACTTTAGGAACTCCTCAGGTTTCTGCCAGGACAGCCTAGGCAGAACTGTAAATAATAATATGTATTTTTTCTCTATATATCAAGTCCTTGCCAGTAATAGTTATTAGTCATACAAAGCTTATAAACTCTGTTTTGTAACACTAAAAAGCCACTCAAAGCTGTTAAACGTTTGCCTGATACACAGGATAAACAGATATCCCAAAAAACTCAATTAATAGTATCTCTTAATATGTTGTGGCTCATTCCTCCTCCTTCCCTAAACTGAACTGCAAACAAGCTGGTGAAAGGAGAAGCAGTTTTAAATCTGAATCCTACAGTGGCACACATTGAGCTGTCCCAACTAATTTTGTTCCTTTTAAAGCAGGTTTAGGCCTGCTGCAATGTCATGAAACACGGAATTACAACACTGCTAATGAGTGTAAGTGATGTGAATGAAGTGTATTTGACACGGCAGCAAAGACCCACCTTTCCCTACATCCAAATTAACTTTGAGGGTTTCAATCATCGGTGGAGCTGCAGTTTGAGATTACAAGGCAAAGCAATCAGTGCTGAGGCTGGTGTGACATCCCACAGCCCTTCAGCGGAACAGGAGGAACATCAAAAGATCCTGGGAAGGGTTTGGCAGCTGTGGAATTCTTTTGTGCTTCTCAAGCTAACACAGTGCTCCTGCACCTTTAACTTCTTGCTGCAGCCACAGATAAAGGGTTGGGGCCTCACATCTGTCCCTCACTGCAGGAACAGGGACACAACCCCTGAGCTTTAAAGGTGAGCTTTGACAGGTTCTGTGTCTAAAGGAAGAAACTCTGATCTGGCTTTAGGCACCACTGATCCGAGGCCTAAGGATCAGCAGAGGGAAGCTCATGCCCTAATTAGATCCAGCTTCTATATTTGCCAAGAACTGGATGAGCAGGGGAAGGAATGTGCCAGTTCCCCTCTGGAGCTGCAGGTGACAGGCTCTGTTCCAGCTCTGACCTGGCCACCAGCCCCTGTCACCTGCCTTTTCTTCCAACGGTCTTTTAAATCCAGTGGGATTCATCAAAGCCACACGGAGGCAGCTGCTGAATATTTGGAGGGAAAGGACCCAGCTCCCAACGTATATCCTCTATAAATACAGCTCTAGATAAGGGTTAGATATGATTGCCCTGCACGCCCAGAGCTGAAAAAACACTTCATTTAAACACAGATCATCAGTTTCACTTGGTAAGGCACAAAAATACTAAATTTCACACCAAATTCCCCGAGCTTTAATTCTTACAGGTTTGTATCTAAGGGAGTATTAACAATCAGCCCAAACTCAGAGCATGAAGTCTTGATTCCCAGCTGCAAAGCTGTAACAGTTTAAAATCCATGGATAGACACTCCTGAGGTGGTGAAACCCAGGCTTGTGTAAATGCAGCTGAAAGAGCTGCACACACGGGACTGACATGCACAGGGAAGGCACAAATGTATCACGGAGTCCTGGAATGGGCTGGGTTGGAAGAGACCTGGAAAGATCAGCCACAGGCAGGAACACCTTCCACAGACCAGGTGGCTTCAACCTGGCCTCGAACACTTCCAGGGAGGGGAGCAGCCACATCCAGGTACCTTTTTCAGTCATGGTAACATCAAAAGGAAATACACGTGCAGGGAATGTGGGACGTTTTTAGTGCCTTTCTCTAATACAAACATTTAATATGTAACTCTTATTAAACCAAGCAGCGGATGAGTGATCGGTTTGTTCATTAAGTGTTGTCTGTTCCAGGATCAGTAAAACCCAGACTCTGATGAGCCCTGACAGGTGTTTATCAGAGATAAGGAATGTGCCGTGCAGGAACCAAGAGAGGAATCATTCACATGTCACTGAGTGAAGAAACAGCTTGAGGGAGGTTCCCAGAGCTGAGCCAGGCCTGTTTCCCAGGAAATGCCCGTTCCACGGAGCAATCCCTGGAGCCCAGGGACACTTACCCTGCGGCCGCCCCTCACAGCCACCTGGGAGTCCTGCTTCGCTCTCCGCTCCGCTCTCCGCCCCGCCGGTCTCTCCCCTCCCTCCGGGAAGCTCGGGAATGGATCCCGCCCGAAAGGCTCCGAGAAGCTCCTCATCATCTGCCTCACGTGCTCGTGGTGGGCAGCAAAGGGATCCCTGCACAACAGGCATTCCAGAGAGAGGCACCGGGGTTATTCCAGCTGATGGAGAATGGCTCCGAGACGTTTCAAACTCCATTTTTTAATATTCCATAGGGTTCTTTATCCAAAATCTTTATTTTAATAGGACCCAACTGGGCAGTCTCCCATTCCTAATGAATTCTGATTTTCTCTTCTCTTCCCATCCTGAGGTTGGGTGTTTGAGATCTATTTTCTCTCAGCTGCCCTCACTGCTCTCCTGCACTCCTGGGTGTCCCTATTCCTGTTCCTCTTTCCTCACCTTTTCCAGAAACATCCATCCTTAGCAGCATCTTTCACTCCAGCCTATGTTTACTGCCTGCCTGAACCACAAACTGACCCATGTTTTATTTATCATTATTTCTACCTCCAACACCTGACATTAAAAGAATTTATTTTTATTTTCCCCCTCCCTTTTTCCCTTTCATCTTCCAAAGCTTAGCCAGGTCCTACTCACTGAACTCCTCGTGTCCCACTGGATCCCTTCTCGAATTTATTCTGCTGGCAGTTCCCATCCTTCTTTTCCTTCTCCCTGTCCCACATGCTTAAAAATACCCACTATCCTCTAAATCCAGGCCAATTTCATCTCTTTTAATCACCCCCTGCTGCACCTTCACCTTCCCTCTCCACAAATCCTGTTCCCACATCCCTTTCCTCTGCTTAGGAAGGAGATTCACTGGCTGTTTGTTTTCCTGTAATTTCCCCCCTCCTCTCCCAAAAACCTACAGAACTCCATTGGTATTCCCAAAGCTTGGCTTGCAAGGAAAACATTGTTCAACTTCCCTAACTCTTTAATTTGGACAAGACCTAATATTCCTAATTAAGGCCAAAAGAGGAGCAAAGCAGGAACTTTTCAGAAGCATAGGGTATGAGCAGTGCTGCTGCCCAAGGGCCAGGCTGCAAATTAGCACTTCCCATACAAATTAACACTTCCCATACTAATTAACATGGTTCACTTCCTCCTTCCATCTCATTTTCCTCTTTGCTATCCCACTGAAAACCACTTCATTAACATTAACAGTCACTTCCCAGGTATGTTTATTCAGGCTTAATGCACTTCATCCTCCTTCCTCTCAGTTCCTGGCACTCCCCACACCCTCCAGGACACCACAGCCTTTCCTGGGACATCTCATGAGGAAAAGCTTCAGGCTGTTCCTGACTTCTTCCCTGCCCAGTTATCTCCTGCGCAGCTTTTCTGCTCCCCACCCCTTATCTCCAGCCCCACAAAAAGCAGTTCCCACATCACGTGGCCGCTTTGATCTTGTGCCAAAGTCACACTGAACGTTTATTTTTTTCCCATTCAAGTGAAAAAGACAAACATGAGGTGGGGTTCATTTTCAAATAAGACTTTTTAAACACAAAAATATCCCTTTAGGCTACGCCCAGACTTAAACTCAGCCCAAAAGAGTATTTTTTAAAAGTATTTTAGTGTTGCCATGGAGCAGCCCCTGCCCTGCTCCCAAGCTTTGGCTCCAGCCCTGCTGTGATAAGGAGCTCACCCAGACCTGTTCCCTCACTTCAGGATGAAGAACAGATGGAAAAAGTCCTGGCATGAGCCAAGGGCAGGGAATCACACCGGCACCGCCACGGGATGTGCGCAACTCCAGCAGACCCCAAACCTCAGAGAGGTTTGGTTATCAAACACAAAGAGCTGCTGAGTACCAGGGACAGGGAAGTCAGATAAACTGAGGAATGACAGGTTTAGGAACAGAAGGAAAGGCTCCCAATTCCCAATGTTAGAGAGTAATTAATAAAAAGAATTAATGCTGCCAAGCCTGAAAAGAAACACCCCGATTTTGGTATGATTTGGAGTAGGGCAAAACCACGGGAAAGAGAACAGAAAATCCATTTGGAAGATGAAGTTTCCAAGGAATTAAACCTTCATGGCTCCTATGACTGAAACCCACACCATAATTACAAGAGGAGCGGGTCACCCTTACAAATAGAGATGTACTGAACAAGGCAAAGACTCTGCAGGGGAGATGCAGGATTTTAAGAGCCTTGCTCCAAGCACAGACTTTATGGGATGGCAGCAGGTGTAGAACACTCTAATTTACCAATTATTGATCATATATGACTCAAAATCTCACCTTTTTTTGGGGTGAGAAGATACTTTTGATGAGAAGGACGTGATTTCTCTTATAGCATAAAAGTGATGAGGAAAAAGCGAGGGGCTCCACAAGGGGTCTGCACACCAAATTTGTCCCCTTCACGTGTTAAACACTAAATTATTTTTTAAATTACATTCTGGATGGAGACAAACAATTTATACATTTATTGTTCCAGCACTCTGCAGTAACAGAATTTTGCCTAATATGTATTAACCTGACCTTCACCTGACATTAAACATGCAAGTATAATGTTACTGCTTACTTCAGCACATGAAAAATCAGTCCTGGAACAATTAATTCCACTTATTATTTCTGTAAACTGTACTTTGTATTGGGTATATCTCTTTTTACTAGATATGAGATGGAAGTATTAGACTTTTTTCCCCCACTCAGGAAGTTACGTAAGGCTGCAGCTGCGGATTCCCTCTGGAGAGAGCACCTGGCACAATAAACAAAAGCTTTGGAGAATGAATCCCAGAGCGTGCACTTGGCAGGGCAAACAACTCCTGCACCTGGGATGGATCCCAGCCTGGCCCAGCACCTTTGGGTGAGTGACTGCTGCTTCCCTGGGACAGCTGCTCACACAGGGGCTCTAACCCAGGCACTATTTCCAGTTCAGCACCAAACTCTCTCCTTATGAGGCAGCTGGAGCCCATTATGACACTATTTTGGACGCTAATCTTATCTGAGGTAATCAGCTCATTTCCGTAACTGCATGCAAAACACACCGACAGCGACAGTGCCCACAAAACGAGTCTCAGTTTCCAGCTCATCTTTCACACACACTCCCTGCCTCCACCTTTTGCAATCCTTTTTTCCCCCACATCAGTGGCGACAATAACAAGGAATAAATTAATAAATAAGCAATTGTTATTTAAAACAAGACCTAATTTCTATTACTGCTTTAATTTCCTGCAGAGGATCTGCATAGAGAAGTTTCCTGCGTAGAATTCACGAGTTGTTATAACAGCAGGAATATTCCTAGAAACCAAGGGTACTAATCCATGTGGCACAGGTTTGGGAATTATCCTGGAATGTGCTGCAGCTCAGCAGCAGATTCTCCTTTAAGCAGCCTCAGCCAGAGGTCCCCGTAACCAGGAGATCCAGACAACAAACCACATCACAGGGCCTGCTGTTCCCTTCCTCACCCACCCCTTATCTCGGCTGCTAATTAAATTCCTTAGAGCTTTTTCAAAGATTTAAAACAATTATCGAGGCTCCTCAGAGTGCTCTGATCCCATTTTCATCCACTACAAATCACAGTTTCTGACCAAAGACATGAAATGGGGCCAGACCAGGTAATTCAGCAGTTCTGGCTGAGGGGAGAAGCCTTTGCACCACTCACTGCTTACATTTCGATTCCAGTGGCAAAGGAAGATTCCCACAGGGAATAAACTGGGCTCAGACTTGAATACACTGACAGGAGCCACCACTGTGATCATGGTATGGAAGCAGAATCCCAGAATGGTTTGGGTTGGAAAGGAGCTTAAAGCCCATCCAGTGCCACCCCTGCCATGGGCAGGGACACCTTCCACCATCCCAGGCTGCTCCAAGCCCCGTCCAACCTTGAACAATTCCAGGGACGTGGCAGCCACAGCTTCTCTGGATAACCTGTGCCAGGGCCTCCCCAGCCTCACAGGGAATGGGAACAAAACCCAATCTGCAGAGCTAAAGCACCGCCATCCCCTGGGGAAATGAGCACAAGCAGACAATTTGCCATCCATGCTCTCACACATGCGTTGGCAAAGTTTTAATTGAAGAACACCCGGTGTTCTAACTAGTGCTGGCATTGAGAAGAGTTCAGAGACAGCCTGTGGCTAAGTAACTAATTAAACACGAACATAAATCCGGATGAGCTACACTGCTCAGAACCTGTGTTTAGGAAACTGAAGAGCAAACAAACTCAAGGATCTCCAGCCAAGGAGGTGAAGATCTCCTCTGTAGGAAATGTGGATTCCCTGCTGAGAGGGGAGACAGACTCAGGTCTCCGCTGCTGAACCTCGCTGAGAACGTTTAACCCCGGCACGGCTTTGGGGGGGCTCGGGCGGTACCGGGGGGGGGCCGGGTGCGGACACACGGGCGGTTAAACGGCCCCGGCAGCGGCCCTTGCACCGAGCCCTGTAACCCGGACAGACCCCGGTAACCCGGACAGACCCCGGCCCTTGCACCGAGCCCTGTAACCCGGACAGACCCCGGTAACCCGGACAGACCCCGGCCCTTGCACCGAGCCCTATAACCCGGACAGACCCCGGTAACCCGGACAGACCCCGGCCCTTGCACCGAGCCCT
>VXAZ01006521.1:83239-96627 GCA_013399875.1 Gymnorhina tibicen
CGCGCCGCGAGGGGCGGGGCTCCCCCGCGCGACGCCGTTGCCGTGGCGACCGCGGGGCAGCCGCTCCAGAAGGTTCGCGGGATTCGGGAATGGGGAATGCGGGAATGGGGAGTGCGGGAATGGGGAGTGCGGGAAATGCGGGAACCGCGGCCTCGCCGCCCCTCGGGGTGCCCCTCCCGCAGCCCCGCTCTGCCCCGGGGTGCTCCCCCCTCCTGGGGGTGGTGTGAGGCGGGGACAGGCCCGGCCCCAGCGGGGCTGTGGCGCGTCCCGCTCCTCGGCGATTTTAGAAATAATTCTATTTTTTCCAGTAGATGGCAGTAAAATAAAGCGGCGGCCTCTTCCCGGCGGCTGGAAACTCGCGGAAGGTGGAAAAGCATCGAGAGCCTGGAGTGAGCTGTCCGTAAAGCGCAGTTCCAGGGAAGCGGGGCAGCGAGGAGGGAGCGGGCCCGGACGGAGCAAGGACAGGGATGCTCCGGCCGTGAGGAGCGGGGTTCCGGGGCAGATCCCCTTCCCAGCGCTTTGTTCAGTTCATTATTGCTTCCCTGCGCCGCTGCGGGACTGGGATGGGTTGGGTTACAGTGAAACAGGAAAAAGGAGCTCTTGGATTTAGCAGGAAAAGGCAGATAAAGGGAAAACCCCTCAGCGAACCCTTGGAATACTCGTCAAAGAGAGGTTTCAGTAAAAGCATGGATTTGGGAGATCTTTCCCAGCCTTCATCATAAACCATGTCGAGAAGCTGAAGCTCCAGGAGCAGGACAATTTGCAGGATTTTGCATTTGATAGGCAAATTACGTTAAAGAAAATTCATCTGGCTGGTTTGTGATACGTGAACGTTCCAGCCTGGCATGGCTGCCCTAAAACCGACCAGAGCATCTCTGTTCATCAGAATATTGACAAGTAATTAATAAATGACCCCTGTAAATGATTTAATCACTGTGCTAAAGACGCTGCTTATTGCATTTTTAGTGTGAATAGACTTCAACTTCAGAGCAGTTTTAAATTGTTCTAAAATCTTGGTGTAACTGCAGTGCAGAGGTTGATGCTGCTAAAATATTTGTAATATTTTGTGTGTGGCCTGAAACAAGGCTGAATTCTGTGTGTGAGCAGTAAAACCCATCACAACTGGCAGGAGATTTGGTTGGAAAAAGCCCAGAAGAGGCAGAGTTGCCTCCCCCGTGTTGGTTTATTTGCTGCTCTCTCTTTGTCCACAAAGAGCTCACCTGGGCAATCCCGGGGTGACCCTTTCCCTGTCAGCATTCCCTGCCCACCAGTCACTCCCCAGTCACATTCCCACTGCCACATCTAGCCTGGAGTGAACCCCATATTCCCACTCGCTGGGATCTGAGGGAGCTCTGCATTCTGACAGCACAATCAATGCTCACCTGACCAGTGAGATGTGCAGAGATGCTGCAGCCTCAGTTCATCCATCTCTCATCTCTTCTCCACCTTGGGCCAAATCCCTGCAGCGTGATGGATCCTGATGGAACAAGGATCTCCTCTGACTGCCACGGGAACACTCCAGGCTTCTCTAATCCCACCTGGTTATCCCAGGCATGTTTTTTATAGGGAATCTAAGGAGGGACAGGACCCAGGGAATGGCTTCCCACTGCCAGAGGGCAGGGCTGGATGGGATATTGGGAAGGAATTGTTCCCTGGGAGGGTGGGCAGGCCCTGGCACAGGGTGCCCAGAGCAGCTGTGGCTGCCCCTGGATCCCTGGCAGTGCCCAAGGCCAGGCCGGACACTGGGGCTTGGAGCAGCCTGGGACAGTGGGAGGTGTCCCTGCCATGGCAGGGGTGGGGCTGGATGGGCTTCGAGGTCCCTTCCACCCAAACCATTCCACGATTCCCTGAACTCAGCCCTGTAAAAAGAAATGATTTCTAACCCTGAGACAGGGATGTGGAACTTCCCCACAGCCGTTCCCAGCCCTGCCCATCACCCGCACTCCCCCGCTGAATTTTATGCCGACTCCCAAGGCTGGAATCTCTTTCCCAGCGAGCAGCTCCAGCGCCGGATCCCGAGCAGGAGCTCAGGGGTGCTGGCTGCAGCGCTGCTTTCGCAGCTGCTGCAAGGAGCTCATTACGGGATGCCCGGTGCCGGGGACGCAGGGCTGTGCTCGCACGGGGATCTCTTTAATTGCTCAGCCCCTCTCCAGGTCTGGGGCTGCTCCAGCTCCAGTTCCTTTGTGCAGATTAAAAGAGTTCTGTAAGAAACTCCTCGTGCTGCAGCTCTGTCGGGCTGGAGGGCATCTCCAGCGAGATTAATGATGTCTGCCTTAATAGAAGAAAACTTTGCATAAATGAGATTATGGTTTCTGCTGAAACCTGCCAACTCTTATTCATTTGCAGTAAATATTATCTTTAATTAAAAGTTTTAAGGTATCTTGTTCCTGAGCTAATGAGATCTACAGTGATTTCCCTTAGGAATTAATTTACCTTCTTAATTCTTATTCATTTTGGTGATAGGACTATTTAAATCTGATCCAGGCTTCAGAGCTTTGTTGAGCACATCCAGCCAGAACAAAAGGTCATTCTGCCATATTGATGTTTTGTTGGTATTTATAATTCCCTTGTTCTCTCTCCATTCCAAGCATCCCTGTTTAGGTTCCTGCCCCAAACATTTCCTTCCAACCCCTGAGCTCCTCTTAACTCCTCATGCTGAGAGGTTTTTTTCCACAGCCATTTCCCTTTGGATTTGTGTTTTCTGTTCCCTCCAGGGTAAAAATCCATTCTCGGGATGCCAAAAAATATTCTGATTGTGATAAACTTATATAAAACATAAGTTTCCCACTAAAATCTGTGGGAAACGCTTGGTGCAACTGCTGAAAAACACAGAAATATTTCTGCCTTTCTGTGTGGGAAACCATCCACTCTAATTCCTCTGCAAGGATTATTTTTAAGAAGCAGGGATGCTCTAACACTTGGAGGTGAAAACTGCATTCCTGCACACGTGTTTAAGTGGGAAAAGTGCCAAACTGGGCTGGGAGAACTGGAGCCAGAACCCTTCCTAAGGCTGGACACAATGCTGCTGGCCAGATCTAAATAAATTAATTAATAGAACTAAATGACGAGGTTCCCTTCATTCAAACAAATGCAGATGCAAATTAAACAGTAAATTTCAAAGGAAATACCTGGTCTGCACACACAAAGAAGAAACCAAGAGAAAAGAAAGAATTAATGCTCCTTAGCTCATTATCAGCAGATTTTTCTGTTGAAATCCAATCTGAATCCTGGGAGTCTCCTCTGAAGATGCTGGGTCTGACAAGGTTTAAATGCTGGGTAATTAATTACCCTAACGAGGGAAATGGAGCAATCAGAGCCCAGTGTTGACCAGAGCTGGTTTTGTTCTGATGAAATATAAAATACCTGTTCAGGACTGTCAGCCTTACCTGGATAAGCTGAACCCTATTTTATAGAGGATGCAAACCAGGGAAAGCCAATTCCTGCTTTCTATAGGAAAAAATTCCATTTCTTTTACTATTATTCCAATTTTTTCCATTTCCCACCCAACAACTTGTGACAGAAAACCTCCCCGTGTCCACCCTGCCACACTCTTGTGTATAATTAGGAAATATCCCTAAAAACTGCTCTGTCTCTGCAGCTGATAAAAGGAGTCACTCAGAGGCTGCAGGAGGAACTCCTGCCTGCAGGAGCTCCTAACCCTGAACTTGCAGCACCAAAAAAGGGGAAGAAACACATTTTGGGGCCCGGGCCGGGCTATAAATAGAGCTGTCACCAACTTGTGCAGGCTGCTGATAACCTTCCTTTTATAGCTCACTGCAGCCCAGCTTCCTCCAGCCCACACAAATTAGAGATTATCAATTATGGATGAGCTAATAAATAATGCTGGCAGGGCAGCCAATATCCTCTGAGAGCAGGAGGGATCCTCGGGTTGTGTCACCCCGTGTTCCGAGCCTTCCGTGCCCATGATGTCTCAGCAAAGTGGGAAAACTGGATTTTTGGCGTGTTTCTTTGAGGAAGCTGAAAGTTGGAGGCAAATACCAATGTAAAACACCAAACTGGTACGAAATCCCAACAGATGTAGGGCGTGCCAGACTGGATTAGCTGGGATGTCTCCTTGGTGTCTTATTTAGGATTCACCCGGGCTGGGTGCTTGGTAAGGAACAACCAGAACGTCCCCAGGAGCTGCATGTGACACAGGCAGCCCAGGGCCTGGCACATCACTGGCATCCCAACTCATTCCCAACACAGCCAGCATCAGCTTTTGTTTCTTTTTAAAAGTATTGGGATGTTGCTTTTCAAGTAATCTACACAAGCAATAATCCATTGGAGAGTTCCAGAGGTTTGGGCTTTAATGAATTCCTGATCTTAATTTTCCATCATGTGAACCAGCATTTCTTTTAATCACTCCTAATTTTGTGACCTTCCTCTCTCCTCTTTCGTTCAGCAGAGTCAAAACTGAGGAACAGACGTATTCTTGGTAAAAAACACCACAACCAAGAGATGGCTCCAGTGGGAGCTCCATCACCGATTCCAGGATTTGATCCAAACTGTTCCTTGTTTAAAAGGGCTCTGCTGCCATCGTGGGCAGTAACTACTGATGGATAAAACCTTTGGAAGCACAGGGAATTCTGATCCTGAGCTGCAGCTCTCTCAGTTTGCCATTCCCAAGGGGCCAAGTGACCAAAGGTGCTGAGCTTGAACATCTTCTGCGGGATGAGAGAGTTATTCCTTAAATCCTGGCAACTTCTCTGCGGCACTGGAAGGGAGGGAAGAAACTCCTGCTCCAGCCCAGCTCCAGGAGTGGGAAAAAACACTTGGGTTTTGGTGCTTCCTTCAGCAGCACATCCAGGGATGGCAACACCTGTGGGAAGTCAGTGACTCCTCTCCAAAGCTGGAGACGCCCAAGGAGCAGAGATCCTGGGCATTTTGGAGGTTTTTCCCAGGGAAAATCTGTCTCAGGTTAATGGTGAAGGTCATCAAAACTGAGCCCGGGTTTGGCCACGGCCTCAAGCGGTGAAATCAGACAAAAATACAGAATAGATAAAAAAATCCCACCCGGGCAGCAGGAGCTGCTTGATTTATTTAGGGCTTCCAGGAGCCCTTTTCCATAGGGATCCAAAGCCAGGTTTGCCTGTGACCGGCACCAGGTGAAGCCACTTCCAGTCCCCGTTTAAAACCCGAGCCCAGTGGAGGCCACGCTGTGTTTGTCCAAGCACCGAAGGGGCTCCCCTGCCTCGGGCTGCTCGTGGCCAGAGCTAAAAATGCCTCCTGCTACTTCAGCAGATCTTATTAATTCCATGTTCCAATTAGTCCCGGACAAACTGAGTGTGCTCAGCGCACGAGTTATCACAACATCGAGTTACCAGCTCAGGTTCTGGCTGATCTCACACGGAGGGCGAGGATTAATTGTCAGTTCTAATTAGCCAGGAGAGGTTTCTCTGCTCACTTGAGAAAAACCCCAGCTTTTATTACACAATTACTTCTTCATTACATTTCTTGCAGCCCCAAACTTCCAAAGGTGTAGGCAACATTTAGCTCTGTTTACCACCTAGTGAGAAACAGCAGAGTTATTAAAAATAGGGGTTTCCAACTATTTTGGAAAGAATGGGAGCACTTGGGGACCCTGCTGCATTCTCTGCCCAGCAATGTCAGGAGCAAGGTTGGAGGAAACCTGAGAGGGCTCAGACAATCAGTGCTCCGTCCCCAGCAGCTCTGGAGGGATCAGCAGCTCCTATTTCAGTTTCCCAGGGGTTGGCAGAAATGAGGTGTCCTCACTCCTTCCAGCTGTTCCTTTCCAGGTGGGCTCAGAGCTGCTCTGCAGTTTCCAGAGCCTTAAGTGTGTTTTTAGTGGGAGAGGCCTTTGGATTGTGCTGTTGCAGGGCTGATTTCAGTCCATAGGTGACATCAGCTTCTGCAAAGGCAGTTGGTGATAAATTGTTGGTAAATACCAGGTAAAAGCAAGGACTGGAGGGAGATGTGTAAGAACACAGACATTAATATTTGATTTAAATATCTCTTCAGGCCCCATTTGTTCCCAGTTCAGTAATTTGTACAAGGCCTGAAGTAAGATGACCAGAATTTATAACAAAATACCATTAAATTCACTGGTACAGAATCAGAGAATCAGGAAATGGTTTGGGTTGGAAGGGACCTTAAAGCCCATCCAGTGCCACCCCTGCCATGGCAGGGACACCTCCCACTGTCCCAGGCTGCTCCCAGCCCCAGTGTCCAGCCTGGCCTTGGGCACTGCCAGGGATCCAGGGGCAGCCCCAGCTGCTCTGGGCACCCTGTGCCAGGGCCTGCCCACCCTCCCAGGGAACAATTCCTTCCCAAGATCCCATCCATCCCTGCCCCCTGGCAGTGGGAAGCCATTCCCTGGCTCCTGTCCCTCCATGCCTTGTCCCCAGTCCCTCTCCAGCTCTCCTGGAGCCCCTTCAGGCCCTGGAAGGGGCTCTGAGCTCTCCCTGGAGCCTTCTCCTCTCCAGGTGACTCCCCCCAGCTCTCCCAGCCTGGCTCCAGAGGGGCTCCAGCCCTAGAGCAGCTCCATGGCCTGCTCTGGCCTCTCTCCAGCAGCTCCACATCGCTGTGGTGTTGGGAGTAGAGCACCTGGAACGTGGGAGCCAGGCTGGAAGCTCAGCTCACTCTGCTGGAAGCACTGAGCACCCTCCCCCCTCCAGGCGCCAGCTCCTGCCTGCTCCCAGAAACAGGAGCTCCCTCGTGTCCCCAGAGTGGCAATTCCAGAGTGACTCAGGCTCCGATTCCCAGTGCCACCCAACCCGGCCCCCGTTAAGTCCCGGGTTCCAGCTGATCCCTCCTCACAAAGGTTTCTGCAGTTCAAGGATCCCCACTAAAAATAACTCCTTGTAACCTGACAAATGGAAAACTGCCATCATCCAGAGGGCTGGTTTTGGGTTACTGCTGGAAGAGAGGCCTCGGGATCATCCAGTGCTGCTCCTCCTGGAGTGACTGGAGCAGAAGGAGCAACATTTGATCTCCTGGCTGCGAGGGTTTTCTTTGACAGCACCATTTGAGCAGCAAAAATCTTCCTAAAATATGGTACCAATAACAACGATCATCATTTAAAAACCAACCACAGCTCCTTTGCAGGCAATGATGCCACAACGAGCAGCGCTGGAGCTGCTGAGGAATGAGAAGGGGCAGTGACCACCCCAGCAGGCTCAGGGAATGAGTTTGCTGCTGGAATTCCTGGGGGAAAGGGCTCTGCTGACTCCCAGGAGTTGGAAAGGCTCCAGTTACAGCTTTATCTTCCCTGGCCTGCACTCCAGTCCCTGAGCCACAGCCAAGGCACTCTGGCATCAGCAGGAACTTCGTGCATCAGAGAATCCTGAGTGACAAAGCCACGTCAGTGCAGGCTGCAAAGCAGGGCTAAATCCCGTGTTTTACTGGGAAAACTGACACACAGCTGCTGCCTTCCCTTTCCTGCTCAGGAATCTGCTCCCTTTCACCAGGAGCAAAGTGGAAAATAGAAGAAAAAGATGAACTTTCTGTAGGAAAGAGTCCTAAATGTGACAACATCAGAACTTAAAATCCCAGGAACTAAAAAGCAGGATTACTGTCACAGGTTGAGGTTCAGGTGATAAGACAAGTGGGATTGTTGGATGAGGAGAAGTGGGGGTTGGGAGCCAGCAGAGCATTTGTCCAGGCTGGTGGTGATAATCTGCACACATTCATGGGGGTTTATGGCCCGGTGCTGACATGAATTAATCTGGACCCGGCTATGAGCTCACACATCCCCCTTTTCCTCAGGGAAAAAGGCTCCACACGTGGAATGGTGGAGGGCACGTTTCCCTGGATGCAATCCCTTTCTGATGTGTCCAAGGGTAAAATAATTCCAGCAGGAAGTTCCAAATCCACCTGAGTCACACCCAGCAAAGCTGATTCCTGCTGGTGCTGCCTCCTCCCAGATCCCACTGCTGCTATTCCAATGCCTGCCTGCCTTTGGCAGGAGAATGAATAATTGATCACAGGATGCTGCTCAAGGAAAAGCAAAGTTTGTCCCACTGGAACCTGCTGCAAACCTTCACACCCAGCCCCCAGTCTGGCCCTGCACAAGCTCTGTGTCCCTCACAGGAGCAACAGTGGAGGAGGATCCACGGGAAGAGTCAAACTCACCTGGAAAACCCACCTGGAATTGCTGAGGTCACCGGTCAGAGCCACGGGAGCTCCCACCGAGCGTGGACACCTCTGGAAGTGTGTCCTGCAGGGCTGGCACAAGCTTTGGGACTGATGGGATCCGGGCAAAAACTCCATCCCGACAATTCCTTCCTCTCCCAGCACCAACAACTCCTAAGCTTGCACATCCATGAGTGTCCAAAGGAGGGACTGGGAAGAGTGCCAGGTTAAGAAACCAAAAAACCCCTCCTCAGTGAACCACCTGGGGCAATACCCAAGTCATTACTCCACGAAAAGTGCAGAATCCTGAGGAATTCATTACTGGGCATGCTGATCACCGAGCTGCGACTGGAGCTGCAAGCATCAGCTTCATCCTGATTTGCTCCGTGTCTCCAGTGGAGTCTGGAATATTTCAGTACATTTTCCATTCAGCTGGGATTACCTAAATGTTATTTCCAGTTTCTTTCCAGCTCTTGCTCCCAACTCTCCTCCAGCAAATTCAGGTGTTGATTAATAAGCAATAAATAATTAATAAACACTACTTTTACCTTACGTCTATTTACAGTCTATTGTAAAATTTTCTAATATTCTACAGGGCTGCAAATAAAAGGAATCATTTTACATCCAACAGAAGCACCAGAATTATCCAATACAATGTGTGAAAAGAGGAAATTACACCTGGGCCTTCCATGGACATCAAATAATTTTTATTTTCTATGAAAGAAACATAAAAGGTGATTAGAAAACACTGCAATGACAAATATTTACCATTTGAAAATGCTGAAATGAAACAAGGGAAACCATTTTCCCCCCCACTTTTTCCTGCAGACAAGGTCTTGGAATATTTTGATGTAGGATAAAGTCCTGCATCAAAATGCAGGAGTATTATGCACGAGTATACTTTATGAAGCAAAGTCCTTTACTTCATAAAGGAAGTAAAAAGGTGTCAGAATGCAAATCCAATACATTTTCCTTCTACACCCGGGATCTACAATAAAAACCAAGACAACCAAAGTCCATTTCCAGAGTCAGCCTCCGTTTTTCATCACCACAGATCCGAGAACCAGGAGAAACAATCCTAAAGAGCAGCCTCCCAAGGCAGTGCTGATGCAGGCGAGTTCCAGTGAGGCACATCCAGAGGTGGGGCTCAGCTTTCTCCCCTCCTGACGGGACAGTTTCCTCCCAGCTCTGCTGAGGAAATGCTTTTGCACTTTATTTTTGCTCGACCTCCCACACTTAGGTGGATGCTGGGCAGATTTTTGGGGGAGTTTACCCGGGCTAAATTCAGGTGTTCAGACTAAACTTCCATTATTTGGAAGGCCCGCCCGGCCGAAGGGAACGGTCACGGCACAGACCCAGGTGTGTGGCAATTCCCTAATTTGGTAATTCCATCAGTGGGGAGACTGATACAGTTCCCCACATGGAGCTGCAGCAGTGGCAGATGGCCAAGGAAACGTGGAGCATTTTTCCACCCAGAGGGAGGAACTGGGAGCAGGTGGATGAACACATCCACGCAGAAGATTCCCTCAGCCAGGAGCCTGCCCGGATAGTCAGGATTCCACGGAAGGAAGGAGGAAGGGCTAACAGGGATCCCCCTGCCCTGGACCTGGAGTGGCCTGGGAGGGCCCCACTCACCCCTGCCTGTCCCAGCCCCGCTCAGCCCCAGCCCTGAGCCTCAGTTTCCCACCTAGCCCCCAGCTCCCGCCTGGTTCTAGAAAATGTTTTGGATTGGGAGGTACAAAATGATGTTTCATGGGCTGCCAGGTGTTTTGCACCTGAGGAATTCCCTCCAAACCAAGGAAATGCCCCTGGCTGTGCTGCCCTGCCCATCTCCAGCGCTGGGTTTGGAGAGAACCAGGGCAGAACGCTCCTGGTTATTCCGGTGGAGCAGGGCAGAACCTTCCTGGTTACTGGGGTGAAACCCTCCCTACCTGCACAGCTCATTCAAATCTCCTCTAAGAGACAAACAGAACGACTGAATGTAGGAATTCCGTGTGGGAACTGGCCTGGGATGGTCCTGGGAGCTGTCAGGCCACGGGGCTCCCCATCAGCCGTTCCTGGCGGAGAGCAACCAACCTCTGGAACCACTTCTCCTCAGCCTCTGCCTTCTCGATGAACAGCTGGGCACGGGGAGAAGGAGAAAAGGTGGCACAACTCAGCAACTCCACGTTTGTGATCGTCCCTTGGAGCACCCACGATTGTTTCAGCGCCCAAAGGAAAAGCTCGAGGGGGTTAAAGACAAAGGTGACCCAAAAACATCAATAAAAGCAGAGACTTTTCATGGAATCCTAAAATAGTTTGGCTTGGGAGGGGTCTCAAAGATCATAATCACTGGAAAGCCAAGACTGCACTGCAAGTTCATCGTTGTACATGTCCTGATCTCTGTTTGCTGTGTCCACTGCACAGAACTCGTGCTGATTTCTTTACTGCAAGTCACTTTCACCTTGCTAATTCTTAAAAAACTCTACCTAAGTCCTGTTATTTCCAACTAAAGTGCTCCCAAAGGAATTTGCTCAAGTTTAGCCACAATGATTTAAAATTATCTTAAGACTGCCCTGTGTTTAAAACTTTGCAAGTTGGCAAAATGGGCAAGTCCTGAGTTGCCCACCAGGTTTCCAACTACAGAAACCAACTTGTCCTGAATTTTTATTGAAGGGGATCTTAAATTCCCCTGTGTGACATTAATTACATTTCGTTATAAGATTCATTCGTAGCTCCAAAACTCCTGGAGAACCTCCTGTGGGGCTGCTCTGCTGGGTGGTGGGAGGAGCAGGATCCTCTGTGTCCCACCGTCTCCAGGGCAGGGATTTTGGGAGGAGCAGCACAGCAAAGGCTGCTGCCTGCCCTGGCCCTGCTCTTCTTCCAGGGGCTGTCCTGAAGCTAAAGGTGGGATAAATAAAGCAACACTCACGTTTGGATGTGCTAAGGAGTTGTCATCCTGGTATTTGATGGCAGTGGGGATGTGGGCAGCTGGGGGCTCTTTCTCAGGAGCCGCTGCCTCGGTGGCTCCCGCTCCCACACTCACAGGCTCGTGCTGGAGTTCAGGAGGTTCTGCTGACTAAAAAAAGAAACAAACACACAAAATTGGGAGTGTTTTATCCCCAAATTCCCAAACGTGGCAGTATCTTAACCCAGCACTCCCCAGGAAAGGATCCTCATGGAAAGACTTCTCAGCACCCTCAGCAGGACACCCTGGACACGGACAAAGGAGAGGAGGTGACCAAAAAGGTACAGGGAGAGAGCCTGAAAAACTCAACACTGGGATTTTGGATCACTTCCTGAAGAAGCTGCATCAGCGTCCTGGAGACTTCTGGAAAGGGAAGAAATTGCACATTCCTGGGGAAACAACCAGGGGTAATTCCAAACTGCCGGGTGGGAAAACGATCCAAGCCTTGGCCTGCACGCATCCCAAACCAGTTCCCTGCAACACCTGGTGGCCAAAATGCAGGTGATTTCTGAGATCTGGATGTCTCCTGTTGGGTTTCTGGAAAGCTGATTGAAAACTAAGCTGGTTCTTTTCAGGGAGTAAATACAGACTTAAGGTCTGGCTTTAGCTAAGCAGCACTAAAAATATCTCCACTCTACAAAGTAAATGTCTGATTACTTTGGGATTGTAATTCTTCTGCTTTTCCTAAAAAAAAAGTCTTCAAACCGGGTGATTTCCTGAAATTCGGACACATTTAAATTCCCTGAACCTGCCCCGAGAGCCTCAGGTGGGATTTCAGGTGGATTTAAGGTTGATGCTCTTTCCTTGACGGAAAATCCTTAACCGTGCAGCTTCCTCCTGGTTCTGAGAGGATAACGCAGCAAGAAAGGGATCGAAAATGGCCCTTCTGGAAGGGAAATGGCCCTTCTGGAAGGGAAATGGCCGTTTTGGAAGGGAAATGGCCGTTTTGGAAGGGAAATGGCCATTTTGGAAGGGAAATGGCCATTTTGGAAGGGAAATGTACCTTTTTGACTTCTTTGCTCGACCTGAAGGTCTGCGGGACGAAGGCGTCGCTTTCGATGGCTTCGATCTCCTTCACTCGCTTCACCTGGTCAAGGAGGGTGGCTTGGTCTGCAGAGGGAAGGTGGGAATTCATGGGATCAGTGAGGTCCTGGGATCCAGGCCCTGTCCCAGCCGTGCCTGGAGGAGATTTTGGGACATACCAGGAAAAACTGCTCGTGCAATGCAGCCCAAAATCTTCTGTTACCAGGGAAAGCTCTGAGTAAAAATAACAACGGTGAGGCCGTTGCTGGGAACGTTCTGAATGCTGACCTAAGGATTTGTGGGGTAACTGGGCAAGAGGAGGCTCCAGGGAGAGCTCAGAGCCCCTTGCAGGGCCTAAAGGAGCTCCAGGAGAGCTGCAGAGGGACTGGGGACAAGGGATGGAGGGACAGGACACAGGGAATGGCTTCCCACTGCCAGAGGGCAGGGCTGGATGGGATATTGGGAAGGAATTCCTGGCTGGGAGGGTGGGGAGGGGCTGGGATGGCATTCCCAGAGCAGCTGTGGCTGCCCCTGGATCCCTGGCAGTGCCCAAGGCCAGGCTGGAGCCCCCTGGGACAGTGGAAGGTGTCCCTGCCCATGGCAGAGGTGGCACTGGATGGGGTTTAAGGTCCTTCCCAACCCAAACCATCCCATAATTCTCAGCTGGCAAGAGCTGCACTACAGCAAAGCCCATAAACACAACTTCAAGCCTGATTTTTTGGGGGGATTTGGAAGGCAAAAAAGAATTTGCTACATTTAAACTTGTGTTCGCAAGTCCTGTGGCGTTGGTGCCAAAACCTCCTCCTTTAAAACAGATTCCCAAGGATTTTTGGGGATGAATCAAATACCCCAATGCCTGCTGGGGAGAGGGAGTCAGAATTCACTGAGGTTCTGGACACACCACGTCTGAGGGCAGATAAAAGGACAGGACACGGAACCTGACTAAGCCAGGGATAAAAAAGGCAGGAAAAGGAGATTTCAGACCCACTGCTCAACTGCCGTGCCACAAAACCCCGGCCAGCTCCGGGATCCCACACGGACGGAGGGAATGGCAGCTTGGGAAAGGGGCAGGGATGGCTGAATGCTGCCAGTGCCATCAGTGACATCACCAGGGGAAGATGGACCGGAGGAAGCAGAGCCCATTAGCGCAGGGCACTTCTGACAAACGCATCGCTGGGAGATAAAACGACTTCCAGCTGTTGTTTGTCAGCTGTCACTGCGAGGATATGCATTTCATAGGAAAATCAAAAATAATGGAGTCAGAAAGCTCCGAGGCTTCAGACCAAAAAAAAAAAAAAAAAACCCAAAGAAACCCAGCCAAAAA
>VXAZ01006521.1:101155-192941 GCA_013399875.1 Gymnorhina tibicen
CCCTGTTTATTTCCCATACACCCCTATTTATTTTCCCCACACGTCCCTGTTTCTTTTCCCCACACATCCCTGTCTCTTTTCCCCCATAACCCCCTGTTTATTTCCCATACACCCCTATTTATTTTCCCCACACGTCCCTGTTTCTTTTCCCCACACATCCCTGTCTCTTTTCCCCCATAATCCCCTGTTTATTTCCCATACACCCCTGTTTATTTTCCCTTCAGAAACAGCTTTTCAATACGTAGCTATAAATTTGTGTTTCAACTGACTCAAGTCCGATAACCAATTCCATGATGGTTTTTACAGCCCCATTCCCTTAAGTGACTTCTCCTTTAGCACAAATAAATGCCAGGGAGACGATGGGAAAACACAGCACATTAATGAAGCACAGAAACCAGATTTGCTTCCCATCTTGAAATTTGAAGACGATTTCAAGACTTTTCATCTGTAAAAATAAACCCTAAATTTCCCTGTTAGGGAGATCATAAATCTCTCTGTTTCACTTGCAGAACAGGAAACGTTTAATGACACCAGCTGTGATTGCTAAAATAAAATCACTCAAGTATCAGCTTCAAATATGCTTTGATATTTATCGAAGATTCATGGAATGGTTTGGGTTGGAAGGGACCTTAAATCCCATCCCATTCCACCCCTGCCATAGCAGGGACACCTCCCACTGTCCCAGGCTGCTCCCAGCCCCAGTGTCCAGCCTGGCCTTGGGCACTGCCAGGGATCCAGGGGCAGCCACAGCTGCTCTGGGCACCCTGTGCCAGGGCCTGCCCACCCTCACAGGGAACAATTCCTGCCCAATATCCCATCCATCCCTGCCCTCTGGCAGTGGGAAGCCATTCCCTGTGTCCTGTCCCTCCATCCCTTGTCCCCAGTTCCTCTCCAGCTCTCCTGGAGCCCCTTTAGGCCCTGGAAGGGGCTCTGAGCTCTCCCTGGAGCCTTCTCCTCTCCAGGTGAGCACCCCCAGCTCTCCCAGCCTGGCTCCAGAGGGGCTCCAGCCCTGAAGGAGCTCCAGAACCCCGGGATCAGGGGCTCTTCCAGGAGAGCAGGGAAGCAAAAGAGGGAAGTCTGGAACACAAAGGGACAGGAGAGGATGGGCAGGCACAAAGCAGGGTAAAATTAAGGGAACACATTTAAAAGTGATTATTAATTACAGCAGCTTTAATAAAAAGCCAGGAATTGATTCCTCCAGCAGCCACTATCCATGGGGGGCCATCGATCCCCTTTCCAATTCCCTTTCCCTCAGCTCTGCCGAGGGAGAGCAGGGACACAGAGAGTGGCCAAACCCCAAACTCCCGTGGACCCTCCCCATCCCTCGCTATCACCACGTGGCTGCTCTTCCTAACAAGCCACACTCTGCCCCTGCACCGAAACTCGGCACTTTTTATTTTCTCCTTGATTTGCTCCTGCCCCCCTTTTAATTCCAAACCAGCAATATAAAGATTAAACAGAGATAAAAGAAGATCACAGTGCGTGCCAGATGCTGGAGCAGCCTCCTGGGAGCAGCAGCACAACACCAGGTGTTGGTGTCAGCCTAATGAAGTGACACCGGCACACGAGGGACACCCGGGGCGGGGCTCCAGACCCGCCGTTATCCAGGCAAAACCAGGGAACATCGCAAATTCCAGCTTTGAGGAGGCAGGGGAAAAAACCCAACCCGCGCGTTTCTCTGAATGCATTATCTGTATTAAACAGTTTGGGGGTTAAACTGATTGGGTTTGGTCTTTGCCACCGCAATGAACGTCAGGAAAATTTACTGAAGATAAACGATGACCTCAGGCAGTAACTGCTGAACTTAAGGGCATCCCAGCACAGGGCTGAGTGAAGCACTTTAACTTATTACAGCTCCCAGCCTGACCTCACCCCAGCAAATCTTCTCCTGGCACATCCACCCTGTGGTTTTGTACCCGCTACACCCGGGGAGATCCCTTTAACTCTCTCGAAAGGAAGGGGGAAGGGAAATCAGTGGGCTGGGGTGTCCCAGGCAGGGCCAGGGGTTGGACTCGTGAGCCCTGGGGGTCCCGTCCTGCTCAGGATGTTCTGTGGTGGCCATGGATAATATTCCTCGTGTGAGAACTCCTGGCCAGCAGGTTAAAGATGAAGGTAAAAAAATTAAAACTTTTAATTTGGGTTTATGGAGTTCAAAATTAAGGGGCTTTTGAAAAGTTGAGTCTTCCAGGTGTTTTTTGTACATTCTAACTTTGCTTCCGTGAGCCCTCCATCACTCAAAGTCACGGAATCACGGAACCATGGAATGGCTTGGGCTGGAGGGACCCGAAGACTTGAACAATTTCACTTTGCTGAAGAAAAGTCACTCCAGCAGCACAGAGAGCTGTGCAAAACCCGGGAATGACCCCGCAGGGATGGGGTTGGTTCCCCGTTTAAGGCCAGCTGCCTCCCATCCCTACGTTCCCGCTCTCGTTTGCATCCCTCCCTCCCCCTGCCCACGTGGGCCTCATTTCCAAGCCTATTCAAAATGATATTTTCCAAGCATGTGCCACACGACTTGTTCATATAAATGGAACAAATTAAACTGTCTCCACAGATATCCCCTCACATTTGTAGCCCTGATTCCTCTCCCTCACACGTGGCCGAGACACCGTATTATCTCCCTGCAGAGGTTGACCTCAGGATATTGGATTCTGCCACGGAGCTCTCCGGGACTAAACCGACGGGAAACACTTAATCACCCCTGCCTTTGCAGGAAAAAAAATCAACCTTAAATTTGCCCTGATGAAAAATCAATAAACCAGTAATTGCTTGGCTTATCGCGGCGCGGAGGAACAAATTGGGAAGCGGAGCCCGGCGCCCGGCGCGGATTCCGGGGAAGCGCGCGGAGTTTCGGGATCACCGGGCCAGAAAAGGGAAAGGTCTCGCAGCGATAATTAAATCTACTCGCGCTGATTTTCTGCCAAATTTATTTCCCCGGAGCGTATCAGAACGCCGCGGCGCTCGCCGGGGAGGCAGAACCAATCGATTCAGCGCCGGGCCGGCGCGCGCTGGGCACGGGAAAGGCAAATCCCGGGATAAAGGCAGCGGGACAGCGCCCGCCCCATCCAGCACCGACCCACCGAAGGACTGGGCCGCCAAAACACTCTCGTTTTGTATCCTCGTTTTCTGTCCTGCCGCGTTCCGGAACAACTTCTCCCCCCGGTTTCCTGGGGCGTCCTCGGCGCGCGGCCGGGAGCGTCCCCAGCTCCTCCTCCCCGCGTGGGCCCTGCCCTGATGCCTTTTAAACTCACTATTTAACAATATTATTATTACTATTAGTGGCAGACGAAGAGAAACGAGCCCAAAAATCCCTCCCTAACGCCACCCAACGCGTCCCGCTTCTGCCTTCGCGGGTTTTTATTTTTTCCTATTTTTCCCTTGTCCACCTCGCCCACCTGGAATTCGTCCGGAGCTTGGAGACCCAAGCTTGGTGGCAAAACCCCCTTTTAGATTTTGTCAGCTTTTAGGCAGTCCCAAAGCAAGTAAACAAAAATCAAGCGGGAAAATCCAACCATTAAAAAATACTCCTGGAAAAGTAGCGTTTTTTTTTGCTAATAGACCTAATTTCATGCAGCAAATTAGCATAGCTCCAATGGAAGTGCAAATGTAATCAAACTGAAAAATTCAAATGAGGCGGGGGGAGCCTTTTTCTTTCTTTCTTTGCTTTTTAGTCACTTAAAAAAAAGAAAAAAAAAAAAAATCAGCATTTTGCTGTGTGTCCTTCACCGGGCTGGAGGGACTGTGGTAATTAAAACATTTAAACCAGCACAAGCCCCCAGTCTCTAATCTGGAGCTGGGGTCAGCTGTCTGTAGATTCTAATTTGTCCTCAATTTTTTATTCATGCCGGGGAAATGCTGCATATTTAACAGGAAACCAGCGGGAAGGGGCAGCGCTGGGCTTGGAGGTCAAATAATTTGATTTCCGAGCAGATTACATGGAACATCCAGCGTCTAATCTCACACCTGATTTGGCAATAAAGTGACAATAAAAGGAATGTTAAGACACCCTGGCTATGGGGTGGGCAATAACCAGGTTTTTGCTTGGGGAAGGATTGTTTTATTTGCAGAATTATTTTTACTGCAGCTCCCGGGTAAAGGAGTCACAGGGTGCCCACACAGGATGGAATTTCCTTTTGGAGAAGTTCTAGTCAGGGAAATAAAATGAGGAAGATTAGAGAGATCGAGTGTTTTTAAAAATCGTAATTTAGAAATTATTTTTAAAGATTTAATTTAATTTAATTTTATTTCAGTGACTGGACGTGGCACCCAGTGCTCTGGTGGGGATCAGCCCCAGGTTGGAATCGATGGTCTGGGAGGGTTTTTCCAACCTCAGTGATCCCATGATTCAAAGAGGGTTAAAAACCATCCAGAGATGTTGCGTGAGGAAGGAAGAACTAAGAAAAAATGCAAAAAGCTCTTTTTCCAAGCAAAAGATGCCACTGGAGCCCAGCATGGCTGGGACAGGGAAGGGAACACACTAAGCACTGGATAAATATCCTGTTTGCACATCCATCCAGGACATAAACCTACCTAAACCTGGAATTTTGAATCCATCTGGGACATAAACCTACCTAAAGCTGGAATTTTGAATCCATGTGGGACGTAAACCTACCTAAACCTGGAATTTTAAATCCATCCGGGACATAACCCGACCTAAACCCGGAATTTTGAATCCATGTGGGAGGTAAACTTTGAAACTGGAGTTTCCCAGTGTGCAATTCCCCTGCATGCCTTGGAATGTTTAAATGCTTCGTCCACAATTTAATGGGACTCTGTATTTTCCAGAGAGAACAGACTCTTTTACTCCTAACTGGGAGCCAGCTCCTCAGCAAATGGATGGATTTGAGTGATTCAGGAAAGATCTTCTCGGCGTTTTCGAACACTGTGACATCCTCACAACTCTTCAAAGCCACCCCAGGACAGTTCTCGTGGCTTATTAATAAACTGAAAAGAAGTTTTTCTCCCCGTTTCCCTGGAAATTGCCATTGTTCCCAAGTCAGGAGCCGCCCCTTTTTCCTCCCCCCTGCCTTCCCACCCTCGCCCTCCCCAGGCCCTGCTGGCACAGCAACTGCAAGCACATGTGCCCCTCACAATGGGACGTGAGCACAAAAACCCATGGTTTTTTCCCAAACATTCCCTGCAAATTGGTGCTGGTGGGACCCAGCCACCTCATCCCAATATCCCTGGGCCCCGTGGGAGCCTGGCTGGGTGATTTCTCCAGGAGGAAAGGCCCCCCCTGGGCCCAGTGGCTCCAAAACCCAGCAATCACAGCGGGGAGGGGGCACTGCTGGCTGGGTTGGTCCCTTTTCCAGTCAGAACTCCCAGCGCCCCTTCCCCCTCCTGCCACGGCTGGGCTATCCCACTTTTCCACCTGAATTTCCTTCTCTGGTATCACAAGAACCTTCTCCAAGCAGGATTAACTGGGAGCACCAGCTAATTCCCCTCAGCCCCCAAGTAAAACAAAGGAAAGATCAGAACATTCTGATTTTGAACGGAATTCACAGCAGCCATGGTTTCAAAACCGGGGAATCTTCCCGAGTCACCTCCGGTCAGTAAATCATGGAATCCCAGAATGGTTTGGGCTGGAAGGGCCCTTAAAGCCCATCCAGTTCCACACAGCTCCAGTGAGGATTTGAGGCTCCTGGGATGGCTGGGATTGGCTCCCTCGGAGTGGTGGGAATGTCTCTTCCCATCGCTCCCTGCCATTCCAACCCACTCGCTTTCATTATTCCACCTGCTGGACTGCAGGGGCAGCAGCTCGGACCCCACCAGCATTCAGGGCACCAAATTCCATCATCAGCTTGGGGAGGAAAATCCCACAGACCCACTGGAGCCTGGACCCTTAAAAATCATCATTTCTGACTTCCTGGGCTTTGGTTTGTCATGAAATAAAAGACAATTCCTCACCTTCTTCCTTTCTTCTCTTGGCTTCTTCTTCACTCCTCTCCTTGGCCTTCAGTGCTTCGTCTGCTTTAGCTAAAAAGAAGAAGAAAAGAAGAGTTGGAATGAGTAATTTTATCCTATCAAATCATGGAATGGTTTGGGTTTGGCAGGACCTTAAAGCCCACCCAGTGCCACCCCTGCCATGGCAGGGACACCTCCCACTGTCCCAGGCTGCTCCAAGCCCCGGTGTCCAGCCTGGCCTTGGGCACTGCTAGGGAGGGGTTGGGAACAACCTCTCCCAGAACAGTATTTCCTGGGCTTTAAACCCAACTTCCCGTTCCTTTTTGCAGGCCCCACAACGAAATCCACGTGCACCAAAGGCCAGAACTTGGTTCTTCACTTATTTTATTTAAAGTCATTCCCACAGTTAAGAAATGACATGAATGGGATTATGGAGGGTAATATCAGGTCAATATTAGTGGCAATATTAATTCAGTACAAATCCCTGCGCTCATTTTGTGTCAAGTAAAGCCTGTAAGAGATTTTTAAGAGGTTTTCTTTCTTTAAACCCCGATGTCCCCACCCCGGTTGCCCCCAGACCGAACCGCACCGACCCAAACGTGGTGCATTCACGAAGTGGCAGATTTGCTGCCATAGCGAGTAATCCATCAGACCTATTTTGAGGGTAAAACAGAAACAAAACAATATTTCCAGGGCTGCAGGCTCTGTTCGGAGTCCTCAGCACTTTATTAGGCAGTACACAATCTTCTCTTCACTCCAAATCACAGCAGCAGCACTTAATCCATGTTACAACAATATTCTTTAAAAAGAATCTTTTTCCCTCTAGAAACCTCTTCCCTTATTACTTAATTATCTACCAGTTGCTCAACTGCAGGGGTTTTCAAACACTTTCCTACAGATGTTAAAGAAGATTAAAAATATACAGCACAGTAACAAGGGACTATCAATATACTCTGTAAATTAATTAAATTTCTGTTCTAGCACATCATTTATTCCAAAGCATTAATGTCTCAAAGGAGCCATTCTCTTTTATTGCCATCTCACTGCCTGATGAGTGAACTAAGTGAGAATAAGTCTCTAATAACATTATACTTGATGAAATATTAAGTTTTCAAAAGTATCACCAGGCCAAAAAGAAAAGAACCAAAAAGGACCAGGAATCCAGCACTTAAACCAGGCCTTCTCAGGGAGGAAAATCACCATAAGCTGTGGTCTAAATGGCAAGAGCTCAGTCAGATTTGCAAATATTTAACCCCAGCACCTACTGAATCAGGCAATAATTTATGAAAACCAAATTCAGCTCAGGAGGGGGGTGAAGCGGTCGTTCCTTTTTGGAGCCAGCAGCTCCACCTTAAAATGCACAACCTGAACAGGGTGTTACAAAGTGATACAATCACTGCACAGACAGCTGCTTCCGTTTCCACACTTTTATACATATTTAGACAACATTTAAAGTAATGAAATATTAAAACTTTTCTGCCACTGAAGATCATTACGAGAATCTATTAAATCCCATAATAAAACCAAACCACGAGTAACTCTAAAGACTTTTACTTCATTTACACTTTATTCTCCTCGGTAAAAGGACAGGGATAATAGAAATTCCATTTAAATTCAATTTTGGTTATATGTGTAATTGTAGATATACCCCTTGAGTCATGTAAAATGCTCAGCTTATGTTTCTTTCAAATTATCCCGCTCCGATTCCCATTCTGCTCCTTACAACTGTCTTCAATATGTATTAGCAGAGCTCATTAGGCTGGAATTTAATAATGCAAACATCAGGTGGATTTCAAGACCCTCCATTATCAGCACAAGATGGATTGCTCATATAGCTCGTGGGCCAACTGGGCACAATTTAGATTCAATAAACTACCAGGCCTAAATTTGATTTATCTATTCCACTGAGCTACTTTGTTCTTCCTCCCCGATTTGCTGCTGCACAGGAACAATTCATTGGGTAGCTCCGTGGCAAAAAGATATTAAAACACACAGGAAAGATGGTGCTGGTCAATGAATAAATTTTTAGCTTGCCTTTGTTAACTTTAAATCGCTGATTTCCAGCCCTTGTAACTCAGGTTAAAACTGCTGCCGAGGCAGAGCTTGGCCTTTCAAGTCTTGGTTAATTAGAGGGACAATGGAGCAATTTAGGAAGTATCACGAGGACAATTCTCCACACAGAATTGCTCATTAACAACAATTTAACTTAGCCCATAAATCTACAGAGCAGTCGGTCCCTGAGCTCACAGGACCAACGCAGGCCCTGAACCCAGGAGCTGCTTTCAGGATTTAACACCAGGGATTCTCTTCGAGCATTTCACATTTTCTGGCGTTTTTGCACAGAATCCCAGAATGGGCCAGGTTGGGAGGAACCACAGTGGGTCAAGTGTCCAACCTCCCAGCTCGTCCTGGGAGGGTCATCCTGGAGCACATGGCACAGGATTGGGTCCCTTCTTCTTCTTTCCTTCCCCTCCTCCTTCGTCTCCTGCTTCTTTTTGTTCTTTTCTTCTTCTTCTCCTCCTTCTCCTTTTCTTCTTCCTCCTCTTCTTTTCTTCTTCTTCTCCTCCTCCTTTTCTTCTCCTTTTTTTCTTCTTCTTCTCCTCCTCCTTTTCTTCTCCTTCTTTTCTTCTTCTCCTCCTCCTCCTTCTTCTCCTTGATACTGTTATTCTTACTCTTATTCTCATTATTATTATTATCATTACTATTATGATGATGCCAGTGAATGTATTGCTGTTCACTGCCCAAGTGCCATTGAAAGCACTAAAAGAGATTCGCTTTTCTCAAATCAAGCTGCAATTAAACAACATTAAAAGATCTTTACAACTTGAAGGCTGGACTCGAAGGTCTGAGAGGGCTTTTCCAACCTAGACAATTCCATGATTCCTTCATTCTATGGAAGCCCTGGGGTGGTGCAAGCTCTCGAGGTTTGGGAAGCAGAGTCACTCCCTGATGGAAGCTTTAATCCTGACCAGCCTCACACTGTGCCAAGGTGAAATTATTCCAAACAAAGCTGCTAATTGAGAGAAACCAGGAGAACCATGCACTATTCCAAGGTAGAAACAGGGCAGGGACTGTTTTGGGGATGGAAAGGGCATTTTGGAAAGCGTGGCCCGGGCTCATGGAAGAGCCCCTGCAGCAGAGCCCTCTCCCAGTGCATGGGAGAAGCAGGGAAGGTGCATGGAAAAGGCTCAGCCCTCCACTAAGAAGATTTCATTTTCCTGTCAAAATTAAAAAGAGAGGAGTATCAGAACACCCACAACTGCAAACCACAAGAGGCCTGGAAAAATAAATTAATTCAAGATAATTGTGGACCTTCCAACTGCTCAAAGTTGAAAATACAAGACGTGCTTGAGGAAAAGAAAGCCCAGAAACTGAAAAAACACACATGGACATCCCATTTAAAATGCAGCAAACCATCCACGGTGCTCATCAGAAAGACTTCACCAGTTTTTTTTTTAAACACAAACATTTTTGCACTTATAAAATATTCAGTCAGCTCACATATAAAAATACAAGTGGAATCCATTATTAATTTACAAGGCCCTGTTTAATTTACATGCTATTTTTCTCTGGTATATTAAATTTATCAAGGCTTGTGGAAATCCTCTCTGCTGAATATTCATAAGCTGACGTGTAAAATTATCTGTTATCCATCCGACGAATTCCAGCACAAACTCCAAACAACCACTTGCTCAGAGAATTCCTTTCAGGAATTCCTTCCAGAATTCCTTGCAGGAACGCAAGGAGCAGCGTCCAGGAATCCCCAGTTCCAGAGGAGAAGTGGCACCACCGCACACATTTTTATCACCCCCAGATTTAAGCTGGTTTTCTGTGTTTTTGCCTTTACTAACGTTTCCCCCAAAATTTAAACACCACAAACACTCTTGGAGGTCTTCCCACCCTAGAGGGCTTTTCCAACCGGAACGAGTGTATGGTTCTATTAATCCACGATTCCAGAAATCCACGGAATTCTGCGATTCCGTAATTCCATGGAAGCCAGGTGGCCACTTGCCCAGTCCACCCTGTCCGTGACCAGGGACCTCCCGGTGCCACGAGAGCTCCCAGCAGCCAAAACGCCGCAATTCCCAAACATGGGAAGTTCCAGCCGTTGCTGTCCCATAATTTAATTACACCAGACTCTAATTACGGATATTGGAGAGGCCTGAGCACAAGGGTGAGGGAGGAGCTCACTGCCCCCTCCCCACCTCTGCCAGTCACACTTAAAAATTCCCTGGAAGCCCAAATCTGTTTATTTTAAGCTTCTCCACATTCCCGGGGGAAAACGCCTGGTGTTTGGCAGAGAAACGTTATCCAACTGATTGCTCCTGGCACAGGGATGTTATTTCTCACCCCTTTAACAGCATTCCTGCTCAGTTCCCTTCCCTAAGTCATTCTGGAATGTATTCCTTACTTTAGGATAAATGCCCCGTTAGGGCACAGCTAACAAGCATCTGACTCACAGCCATGAGGGTTTTCCTAAATATTAAACGTGGTTTTGGTAGAAGACTGGAACATATCCAGTCACGTGCAACCCAACTGAAAGAACACAGGCGAAACCCAAACGTTGTCTTATTCTTGTTCTAAAGCATAACCGAGATATTTGCAGTTGTTTGGCGTAACCAAGGGATTTGTTTATGTTGGGTACGACCAAGACAATCATGAAGATAAATCCTTTCCCACCCACCAGGCAATTTTCCCCCCAGTTTCTTTCACTGTTACCATTTTTGGGAAGCAGTTTGTGGATCACCTGCTGGCTAGAAACGGCACAGGGCCGGGAGAAAGCCCGGCAGGCAAGAGAGGACAATCCCAAATCCCGCAAAACAGCCCGAGCGACTCCCGAGCCCAAACGGGTTAAATATTAAACCAACTCCTCTGGAGAGAGGGAAGCACGTTCATCCCTGGCCAGAACATTAACATGCTGGGCAGAAATCCGGGAGGGGAAGAGAGGCTGGAAAGGGACACGGGGTGCTGGGCAGGGAAAGGTAGGAGCTGACAGCCAAAACCCCGTTCCGGCGAGCGGGGCCGACCTCCCCAAAGACTTCCCGGATCCCGGTGACTGCCTACTGTATTAAGACTGCCTTTCTCATCACTTAATGCTTATTTTCATCACTTTGCTTAAAATATTGATAATCAATTAGGGCTACGTCTGTTTTGCCACAGAATCTGTGTCACAGTCTATCAGCCTGTCAGGGCCAATTCAATCCTCATTCAAAGTTAATTTTTTCTCCATAAATCCGCCTTTGGAGGAGTCATTAGGCGCAGAACATAGCCCGAGGTGCAATCACCTATTCTCTTTCATTAGAGGCAGGCAGGGAAGGTGAGGGAGATTATTAGAACTTTGGAATGATCACAAAGCAGCGTGCTGCCTGTCAGATCCCCCCAACATTTCATTCATCTCGCCAGCTCGCTGCCAACGCTTCTAAATGGACATTATTCATGAACATCTGTGACACGCTGAATATTCCGAGGCTGGGAGTGATGAAAAAGCCGTGCCCCCCTCCTTGGACTGGGAAATTAATTCTATGGTCAGAACAATTAGGAATACAACAAACTTGCTCCGTGATGTTACTTTTAGTCCTTCCAAGATATCCTCCTTTAAAGAGGTATTTTTGCAGAGCTGGGTTTTTTAAGCGTGAATGTGAACACTCCAAATGGTCCAACGCTGGGTTTTATGGTACTGGAGAACGATGAAAAAGCCATGCCCCGCCTCTGACTGGGAAATTAATTCTATGGTCAGAACAATTAGGAATACAACAAACTTGTTTCCTGATGTTATTTTTAGTCCTTCCAAGATGTCCCGCTTAAAAAGGCGTTATTTCAGAACTGGATTTTTTTTGAGCCCACCCTAGATGGTCAAACACAGTATTTTAAGGTATTGTTGAACAACGCGTATTTCCTTTGCTATGGAAGTACATTGTTGGTTGGGTTTTTATAAGCAATTACCAAATTAGCAGCCTTGCAATCTGATTTGTTGATCCGTTTCTAAAACACAGCCAAATGAGACCCCATGTTGGACTTGGAATCGCTGCCATCTGAAATTACAGCCCGCTTCACTCCTGGTGGAAAAGCAGAGCGGGAAACAGATTTCCAAAATCAAATCTATTTACAGCTATTTCCTTCCACGGAACGTGTGATGGCCATCGAGGCATTTTTTGGGTGAGAACGGCAGAAATGCTGGTGCACGAGACAACCCTCCACAAAATTAAATAACCCGCCACATTTTCCGTGCATATTCCCTTCCTACATGCAGGGGGTTAAGATGTAGCTACTTGGAGGAAAAGTCATTTCCATCTAATGAAATCACATCGGGTAGTTCCTTGAATCTCATTACAAAATTCAAAAGAATAATCATTTACATTTTTTTCCCTGACATCACCAGGAAAACAGTGTTATAATCACCAAACTTCTCACAGTGCCCATCCTTCTCCTCGCCCAGTATCCTCCTTTTCCAGAATTAAGGGCCAGATCCTCAGTGAATTCAAGCTGGCACAATTCCACTACTTGAGCCGAGCCAAGCCCACTTACTCCAGCTGAGGATCTGGCACTCCCTATTTATAATAATAATCCTAAAGAAGACTTAATCAGCAGATCTTGGCTAGGTACGTTCATCCATTATTTAGTGCATCCCTAATTTCTTTCTTTCTCCCACAGTTCCCCCCCCCCAGCCCCCAAACACACGTTGGGAGAAAAAATCCAGCCTAAATAGAGTTTAACACTAAGGATTAATTGGCTTCAGTTGCTTCCGTGGCTCCTGACTCATTGCAGGGGCTGCTGTTAAATATTCCAAGGGTTTGTTTCCATCCCAGAAAAGGCTGTACGTTATCCACCTCAACATCTCCTAATCAAGTAATGTTTCACCCTGGATCTGCTCCCCCAACCTGCAGCCCAGCTCGGGGGAACAGCGCAATTGGATGTGATTCTTGTCTCCTCGGATATTCAGCCTTGGAGAGGAAATCACTTCTTAGAATAATTCAGGGATTCCAGCGGAAGTGTTTAAATGGCACCTTCTAGGCGAGTTTCTTTAGGGGGAGAAGGGTGGGAATCGTGGAATCAGGAATCACTAAGGCTGGAAAAGCCCTCTAAGATCATCAAGCCCAACTGCTGATCCAGCACTGCCGGGTCCAGCACTAACCCTGTCCCCAAGTGCCACATCCATGCGTTTTCTGAACGCTTCCAGGGATGGAGACTCCACCACTTGCCTGGGCAGCTCGATCCCATGCCTGACCACCTTTTCCATGAAGAAATTTTTCCTCAAATCTAATCCAAACTTCCCCCGGTGTAACCTGAGGCCATTTCCTCCAGCTGATGAGAAAGGAAGAGCTTCCTCTTCCTCAAGAAACGAAGAGCTCGGGAAAGGAAAAGGATGGCCTGGAGTTAAACATTCCCTTAAATTACAGAGCCAAAAGAGGCAGCAACATTTAGGAGCAAAAAAATAAATTCCATATATAAAAATTGATGGAGTAAAGGATGACCTTGTTGCTGTATCCTTCAGGAATATTTTCCAGCTCAACCGGAAAACCAAGAAGTGATGCCTAAGAAAAACTGCAATTTGATTCAATTTACTTAAATTGTTCTCAAGCCAGTATTTGTTCCAGAGTTGTTTCTTTCCCCCTGGCCCACCATGGATGGAGAAAGGAGAGGACAACGGACACGGCTGTCACGGATCTGGTGAGCAGGTGACAGGAGGGAGGCCAGGCTGGGCTTGGAGCAACCTGGGATAGTGGGAGGTGTCCCTGCCCAGGGCCTGCAGCCTTGATGGAACAAATGCTGTCAAAACCATCACACAAACTCTGCAGGATGAATTTAGGCTGCTTTTTTCCTCCTCAGTGACTTCAGTGCTCCCTTTCTTGTGAGGATCTCAGCCCAAACCACGACCTCAGTTCTGCATCCTGTTGTAAGCAGAGCTCAACCAAGCCCTCCAGCTCCACGGATTGTGTCCCATCCCACATCCCAGGAAATACCCAATCCTCATGGAATCTGCCAGCCACTCAGCTCCATCGCCCACTGCATCTGCATGAGAAATCACCTTGATGTTGTACTACCCACGTACCTTCACGTGAAAACAGAACAGCCCCTCCATTTAATTCCACAAATAAATCATTTTAATTCAAAAAAACACTTACTTGCTTAAAATATAACCACTAAGAAAAATTACTTAAATGATTTCTGGGGAAAAACATAGCACTGTGCCTCAAATACAATTGTCACTGCAGGCTGTAGATTGGGAATGACAGTCAGCTTTTCTTCCTGGGGTAAGGGCAGAATTCAGCCTGACAGCTTGTCAGCAAACTTGAAAAATTCACTCCCAAAACTTCGATTCCAAACGAGCCCTTCTTTCATCTGCCAATTTCCCAACGTCAGGAATCGCCACGTTAAGTGAAAATCAAGTAGATGACAACTCGTGTGGCTATGGAAAGGAAGCAATAAAGCACGGAGCACGCAGGGCTGATTACAGGGAACAACTCTGAGAGAAGCCAAAGCAGCCCCCAGCACCTCGGGAGGGCTCCGGGAATTTTCAGCTCCCGTTTTCCAACCGAATAAAAACGTCAGGAGCGAAAACATAAGGAATAAAGCTGTGTAAGTGGCTCCTGTTGGAGCACACTTAACCAAGAATGGAGCATAATTAACGTTCAAATAATGGTGCAAGAATCAGGGAGCATTTTAGAGGGTTCCTTGCAGGAAGAAGGAATTTTGTTCACCCTGCTCATGATCGTTTCCCGCTCTGACCGCAATGTTAATGAAAACGCCTCCGTGAAGCAACAGAAAACAAAAAAAGACGAGAAAGTGCTTTTTTAAAGTTACGCTTTTTTAAAACCTGCAAGTCCACAAACACCAAGACACGGTTAAAGAAAAAGAACGTTAGCACCACGGAGTGCTAACTCACAAAGATACTGAACGGGGCACCGCGAAATCAGGGAAGGACGAGGTGGAAAACTCGGGGGTCGAGGCGCGGCGACCTCCCAGGATTTACCGTGCCGGGACTGCGGAATCTCGAGACAGGCAGCCAAAAGAACCTGAACATCTGGCACCAAAAGGGGGAGCGTGTGTCACGGGAAGATTCGCGGGGAGGACTTACGGCCGATGCCAATGCACGCTCGGTTCCACCCCGGCAGCCCCGGGAACGCCGCGGAGGGCGCGGAGCTCGTCCCGCCAGAGGAGAGGACGGGAAAACTCCATGTTCTCAGCCTGTATCCTTAACTCCCATAATCATTTACTGTACTCAGCATTATTAAATACTCCCCCAGGATAAAAGAGGTAAATATATTGCTTAAATATTCAGCGGCTGGCCGTAAAATTTCATTGCAGATTAAGTGATGAAGATGAAGAAACGCTGCTGAAAACAAACAATTTATCTTCGCCCCGCGCAGCAGAGCGCTCCTGGAACCCCGCCAGAGGCTCTGTGGGTTGGAACTCAATAACTGCATTAAAAGAAAACTACACCCCTACTACACACCAGGCTGAACATCCCTGAGTAAACAGTTTGCCGCAGCGGCGCTTAAATAATTCAGGGAGGAATTTGGGGTATCAAACATTTTTTCTGAAGTACTGTGTTTCTTAATGTATTTCAAATAAACGCTTGTTTTTAAAAGTTCGAGTGGAGCCCATTAAAGCAAATGGGAAAACAGACAAATCCAAGACGGAAAACCACCAAAGCATGATTTCCAGGAGACGGGTGAAGGAAGATTTGTCGTCAGTGAGGAAGTCACCGCCAAGGGCACGGAGCTGATAATATACACATGCATTTCCACTGCTCATCTGCAACCTTGAGAGATTCCAACTGGCTCTCGTAAGTCTGGACAGCATAATTTTCCCTCAGACACATGTGCATCTATATATTTGTATAAGGCTGTAGCAAAGTAATAAATAAGCAGCCTTATTCAACACCACAAGTTCCATAAACTTCCTCCAACCAGGTTTCATTCCCAGCCAGCTTTAACTTCGGATGGGAGAGCTCTGCAAAGCACTTCAAGAGGGCATTTCTCTCTCATTCTTAGAAAATAGAAATAATTTGAAATAATAAAACCTCGCTGGGTGTTTAATGGTTTTAACCAGGAGGAGAGGGCAAAATGCACAAAACCTTGTGGAAATGCCAGCCGACCACCAGTCGAGGCCCATCATCCTTCATCCATCACAAAGAACTTGGTCCTGAACCTGTATGTGCACCCACGGGATGTCTGGGTGACCTTTATATGGAATTTCTGCTATTTAATGAAGATCTAATGACTGTGTTAATCACACTCTTAATTGCACTGCTCAGTCGCCCAAGCACAGAACCATGGAATGGTTTGGGTTGGGAGGGACCTTAAATCCCATCCAGTGCCACCCCTGCCATGGCAGGGACACCTTCCACTGTCCCAGGCTGCTCCAAGCCCCAGTGTCCAGCCTGGTCTTGGGCACTGCCAGGGATCCAGGGGCATCCGGCGGAAGGTGGCAGGGGGTGGAACTGGATGGTCTCTAAGGTCCCATCCAACCCAAACCACTCCACAACACATACTTTTTTTAAAAAAATCCCTTTTTTCAGGTAACTTTCATCATAATGCTTTTGGAAATAATATTAGCAGATCGATTTTAAAATTTGTACAAATGTTGCAAGCAGGGTAATAACCACCTCCAAAAAATCCATTTAACTGCTTTAATTCCTTTTTTCTGCCAGTACTGGATTTCCACTCCTTTGAAGAGCCCCCGATCAATACTAAGCAGGCCAGGCTGGTTTGAGCCCACATGGCAAGCCCAGGTAACAAAGCACTGGCTGAGGGGCTGTGCTGGGCACAGGTCAGCTCCAGCTCCAGCTCCGCATCCCGCCCGCGTCCTGGAGCCGCGTTCCGAGCGCTCTTCCCGCTCTCCAGGGCCCTCTCCTGCCTCCCCACTATCGATCCCCTCACATCTCCGGGATGATCAATGCCCAGGCAGCCCCGCAAACACCGGCTGAGTCTTTAATTACATCACTGCTGGGAGGGAATCATTGACCAGCAGCTTTGGGGAGACCGCGCTGCCCCCCGAACCGAAGTCGATGGAAGGCGGAGCGGCGGCTCCGGCTGGGAACGGTCCCACGGACAGCACAGGGAGCTCTGCTCTGCTCCCCCTCCCTGGCAGCTGTCAGGCTCCGAGCACGGGTTTGATTACTCTAATTAATATAACATTATCAACAGATCTTCGTATTGATCCCTAACCCTCCTTTCTAACGGCAAATTCCGAGCTCGGAGCGAGGGAGTGAGGCGAGCGGGGTTAATGGTTTCAATCTTGCCCCAGCTTTATGTTGGATTTCCTAAAAGTACCAGTGATCCCTTACAAACTGGATTTTTTTATAGTACTTAATATTTAGCATTTTTTAGTTTGGTATTTTCCTTTGTTACAGAAACACTCACTACTTTGTTACCAGATAAATCAATTTAAAAAGCACAATGAACACGCACATCCAATATTTTCACTCAGACTAACAAAAATATTAAATAAGTTGAAATGAATACTGAAGCTGAGATCTGATTTTGAACTTAATTTACTAAAAATAGACTAATACAATCATTAAGGTTGGAAAAGACCTTCAAGACCATCCAGTCCAACTTCCAAAAATTATCTATGTTGTTGGAAAGTTTAAAGTTTCTTTCCATCGGCTCGTGACTGAAACATTTAAACATGAATAATTGCATATAGAATATACTGTCAAACAACATTTCATGTCCATGAGAAAGAAAAATGAGATGCTACTCCTGAAATTATACTATAAATGACAAGTATTTTAAATTTTGGAATTTTTCCTGCTTAGTTTACAGTGCCACAGGGATGTTCCTTATTACCAGGACCAATTCCACATGGATCAAACCACAAAGGACTTTCTAATCCCCCAACTTTGTCCCTTAAAACTCCTTTAGCCCTATCACAGTCTGTGGCAGGAGTGGGCAGCGCTAATAGGCCCCCGCTGCCCCGTGCCCCAGCTCTCCTCATTCATCCCGAATTCCCTCAGGTGCCCTCCCTGCTAATGCCCAAATGGCATCACCCTCTCGTGCAGCACATCCCTGAAAAGCCGAGCCTGGATCACTCCCCCAGGGATTAAAGCCCTGCAACCACTCCAAGCTGTTCCTGTGTGGAAAGCCCTGCCCTGCCAGCCAGGCCAAAGGGGAAGCCAAATGAAGCTTAATTTAGGGCAGAAAAATTCAAAGTGGGGTCGTTTAAAGCAAGCCCTCACACGCCAGATACATCAGGTGCTGCTGCACACGTTTGCTGCCTAAAATTTGGGGAAAAAAATCAGGAAATACTGAGCGTTGTAACGTCCCAAGGGGATTTGTGTTTGAACACACCAATGTTGTTAACAAAATCTGGCACTTTTAATAAAAACCACGTCACATTAAAAGTTCTGCACGACCTCAGTGAATACTTTTAAAATCCGGGGTGTTTCTCCGTGAACACCTGGGTTTTATTCCCACGTCCTGCGCTCCCAAAGGGAAGGAGCGGGGCTGCTCCGCTATTCCCGTGGCGCCAGCCAAAGCCCCAATCCCGAGGGATGAGGTGATTACAAACCCCTGCCCGGGACACCCAGGGATGCCTAAAGCAATTAAATTAATGGTATTTGTCACCGTGGGCAGGAGCAGCGCCCAGGGAGGGAAGGGCACATCCCAAATCGGCTCCAGGGCTGCTCCTGAGGAAACATCCGAGCTCGGGATCCAGCCCACACAAGGCAAAGCCTTTTCCATTTTCTTCCTCCACCCTCCCAAGTTTAATAAACAACAAACCCGTCATTTTTTAACACTTTAACCAGCGAGAGCAGTGATTCATAACTCTGTCATAATTAAAATTTTATGGCAAATACACACAGCCATCAGTCATCCAGGCGGGAACGTCCGAAAAAAGTGGGATTTCAATTTATAAGCCCGTGCAGGATTGTGTGAGCTACACTGTATAAAAGCACATTTCCAGGGAGTTATTGAACTGGGGGAAAGCAAAAGTTGGTTGGGTTTATTTTTTCAAAATCAAATACGGAGGAGGTTATGAATTTGTCGGCGCAGCAGCTCCGTGCAGTGACTGATGGTTAAAAAGGGAAGGAAATATTATCCTGTGTCTTCTTCCAGAGCTGCACTAACCAAGTTTGGTGGCGTCCCCGGCACCCCTAATGCCACAAACACAGATTTCCTGCAATTATTAAAAACTCCGGAAGAAAAGACAGAAATCCCCACCAATGCCAGGGGGCAAAAGGGGTAAATCAGTGAAATTGGAAAATTGCGACATACGCGCATGCAGAAATATTTTAGCATAAAAAATTATGGATCCCATTTCAATAAATTCCATCCTTGCAGCGACACGGGATTCTCAGACTGAATGAAGATAATGGAACTGGTGATCTGGTAAAGATACACTTAGGGATTTCCAAAATTTGTACTTGGTTCTCCTGTAGCTCCATCCTGGACCCAGATGTAAAATGAAGCACTCTTTAAAACATGGATCAGGATGATTTTACTTCTTTAACATAGAGCTGGTTTTAGGATTTAGTAGAGAATAAATAAAAGTTTGCAGATCAGTTTCACAAGCTGCTTATTTGTTTAGAAATACAAGAAACACAAAAACTTTCAGTAACTGTTTCTCATACATTTAGGAAAAGGACTTTTTCCTAAATCCCATCAATATTCCCCATCACCTGGGAAATCCCTCCTGCTGGCACACACCCAGCTATTAAACCAGTTGTGTTCTACAACGCTTTGAGAGGGAGTGGATGCTCCACGGATTTCCAAGAAATATCTATTTTTACGACATAACTGACACCCCATTCCACGTGTTTCTGCACATAACCCTAGGGTCAGATGACAGGAATTACCCACAAGAATATTTAGGGATTCCCAACACTCTTTGCCACTATAACACCATCAACATCTGAGATTTTTATCCACTGTCAAGATGAGAAAAATATCGTGGGACGTCCACAGGGAAAAGCTGGATTAAGTTTTCCAGTGAAAATGGTGGCAACGCTGGGTTAACAGCTGGGCTTGGTGATTTTGAAGGATTTTTTCAAGCTTAATGATTCCCTGATATAAATTCACGGCACAATCCCATGATACAACTCTGGAAGAAGAATCGGTTTGTATTTTCACACCAAAAAACAACCAGGAAAAAAAAGAAAGAAAGAAGCTGAACATTAGACTTGCAGCTTCCACAGACTGTTATTACAGCTCTCCGCAGTCCATTAAAGGAAGTAATTGAATCAGTTTGCATTTTCTCAGTAAAATCTCATTCAGAGAAATTTTATTGCCGGCCATCTAAATAGTAAATACTTATTATCCTCTCCAAATGAGGTTTTGCTTGCCAAGGGCAAAGCCACGGCTGTGATTGTGGCGCTCTGTCAGAGCCAGCAGAAGTTAAAAAGGTTATAAAGACACCATTAATGTCACGGGAGTGCTCCCTAATTGAGGTCTTTGTTCCCAGGCTCAGGCCCCGCTAATAGGATGCTTTAGGGTTTCTTTGGTGGCAGCCCCACATAATCACCCCCACCAGCTGAACACGGGCATTTATCAGCTGGGGGAGCACGGCCAGGTTTATCAGGAGGCTGGGAGCAGTGAATGAAACGTCAGTAATGGCCAGCTGAAAGGCCCAGAGGAGGCGTGGGTGCACGGCCACCGAGCCAGCGGGGACAGCCACGCTGGCCCAGGGCACACGCAGGGCGGGCTGCACCGCAGGAACGCCGGGAACAAGGGTGCAGAGCAAGCTCTGGAAAGTCAGCCCAAACTGCTGGGAAACCCAAACGGTGGTACAGGCCAAAAGGTAATATCAAGATTGACTAAAAATAATGTATTTCTAACCAGGCTGGCACAGGCTGCCCAGAGCAGCTGTGGCCGCCCCAGCCGAGTCCAAGGAGCAACCTGGTCCATGGAAGGTGTCCCTGCCCATGCCCGTGGAATGAGATGGGCTTGAAGGTCCCTTCCAACCCAAACCAGCCTGGAATTCCATGTACTTTTCCACAACTCACTTCCTTTCCCCCTTAGCTTCACCCACAACTCAGACCAGAAAATCCTGAAGCGAGCCCAGTGCTACTGCAAGTCAGGAATACACAGGGGGCAAACCCGGAGCTGCAGTGAGTGAGAATCCCAGAATGGCTGGGGTGGAAGGGACCTCAAAGCCCATCCAGTCCCACCCACCTCAAGGGGCAGGGACACCTTCCACCATCCCAGGTTGCTCCAAGCCCTGTCCAGTGGAATCACAATTGCCTCTCACTCAAAGAGGCTCATTGCTGTAAAATCATTCACATTTCTCAGAGAAAACTCTCCAAGGGCTTAAGATCAGCAGCATAAAATGCTCCAAACCTTTAAGAAACTCCTGTGATTAAACAGTTTTAGTGGGTATTTTAAGAACATAAGGGGATACGCGATGGCTTAAACAAAGCAGCTCAGAAATCTTCAATAATAAATCACACTGCAGCCACAGAGAAGAGAAACAGAACCAGAATTAAAGGGAGGATCTACTATAAAGGCACCTAATTTGATTTTTCACATAAGCTGTGTTTTGAAACACTTCTTTTTTCCTTGCTGGGGTGATCAATATGAGTGATATGGCAAAGGATACGAGTTTTCATCCCTGTTGCCTTTTACTAATGATGCAGAGTCCTGCCCTTTCCAATGGATCATGGAGCAATTCTTTAATGGGCTGGTGGCAGCAGGGCTCAAATCATCCAATGCAGATTGAATTCAGTGTGAACTTGCCTTGCTTCACATTTGGAGGAGTATTTAAACTCACTATTACAGAAGTTTAACATCTGCTGTTCAAGAGCAGTTTTTTCAAGCAGAAAACGTTGTATAAAATCCTTTCCAAGTTACCAAAGTTACCAAACATCCCCAGGAAAATTCTTCTAAAAATACAGGTATTAAATATTCATAGAATAAAGGTGTGTAAACAACAAAAGGAAAATAAAAGAAGGTTTTCTTATTAGTCTCTTAGATATGAGGAGAAATGTTTCACTCAGAAAAATATGGTGGGGATCTTGTTTCTATCAGCCTCTGTGACCCCCCACATTTGCAAAAGCCTGAGAACTCCCCTTAAACCACCCAAAAATCCCCGCTCATGACAGGCAGCAGCCTTATAAAAAGCCCACCACCACTGAAGAAGTCCTTGCAAAGCACCCTCTGCTCCACGCTAAGATTTATTCGGCCGACACCTCGTAATCATCTCTAAATCTAATGGGACACGAATGCATTTCATCACAGATGAAAATCTTCAGCGACTGCTCAAATGAAAATCAAGGAATTATTACAATCCCGTGGTTTGGCTTGCAGCAGGCATTAATCAGAAATCATAATAAATCCACACAGCACATTCAGCCAGCACATTAGTCAGGCAGTTTTGCATGATAACGACGTTGACTAATGGGCTCCGAGTTGGAAGGGTCAATCATAAACTCATCAAATGCTTCATTTAATTTCTTAATTTGGACAAACACAATTTGTTTATGGGAAAGATATCAGGTGTTCTTGAATGAATAATGGCTGTGAAACCAAAGTCCATTAATCAGCGCTTGATTACAAATGACTCAGAGATTGTTTGTTCTAATTTCATTCATTTGGGGCAACAAAGAGAACACGGGCGAGCGAAAGCACTTGGCGAAAATGGCACACTTAGTTCTCCGTGTTTAATAAAGTTGTGATAAATGGGCTTTCAATAACTGAAACAAGGGGGTTATTACCCATATTAAAGACTATCCTTGAAAAAATTAATATATAGGAGTTACAAGAAGGTGGTGCAGGCACGGAACGAGGTGCTGGGTGGCTGCTGAACTCGGAGCCGTGTGCTGGCAGCCCAGGTTTTCCTGGAAGGATGGATGCCAAAAGCACAAAACCAGCAGGGCTTTATTTCTACTTCCTGTGAAATATTTTAAGGAAATCATGAAATTATTTGGGTTGGAAGGGACCTTAAAGCCCATCCAGTGCCACCCCTGCCATGGCACGGACACCTCCCACTGTCCCAGGCTGCTCCAAGCCCCAGTGTCCAGCCTGGCCCTGGGCACTGCCAGGGATCCAGGGGCAGCCACAGCTGCTCTGGGCACCCTGTGCCAGAGCCTCACCACCCTCTCAGGGAATTATAATTAATTTAATCTAATCTAACCATAGGTTCCTTTCAGCAAGATGATTCCCATGGAAGCAGACTTCCCACGTGGAAATTAGAGAGGTCCCCAACACCAGAACACCAAGGTGAGCCCACCAGCCAGAGCAGATGGGGCAATTTAAAGCCTTTTTCTGGGCATTCAGGCTATAAAATCCACCACTGGAATTTATATCCACGGATAAAAACACTCTCCACTTTCACTTGCAGACAATCTGAACATCCAGAGATGCACAAGGGAAACAAAACTCCTGGACACCCATTCCTGGGAATGCCTGGGCGAGCAGAGCCCACGGAGGGCAGCTGGACAGAGAGGAGGCTGTGACAGATCATGTACAACACGAGAACTGAATATTTCCCCGGCAATATTAAGAAATAACATTTCCCAAAAGACCCGCAGAAAACAAACGAGCCCCATGACCACATATGGTTTCCACAGCCAGACCAGTGGATAATTAAATTACAGCAAAGTTGCTAAATACGAATTGATACAAAACTTAAGCTAACTGAAAAATTGTCTTTGACTGCAGATCAATAGCAGGCCTGAAAGATTCATCTGCACATAATTAGCACAGAGATTTGCATCAAAATCCTGTATCCCATATGCTGCAATATTACTGAAAGCCATTAGGCACCCTGTAAGCCTGAGATACTTTTGGTGCCACAAAAAAAAGGCCTTGGATAAAAATCTAACAAAAAAATAGAAATTCTAAAAGCTTTAGAATGATTTCTGAGGGCAATAAATGTTCATTAATTAATAAAGTTACACTAAATTCTACGTACGGGCTCTGGTTTATATTATGGCATCCCTACAATGGCTCTTCGGCTTCTTACTCTAAAAACAAATAAATATTCTACAAAAACGGTTCAAAGCAATTTTTTTTAGTCCCTTGTAAGAACCGAAAAGAGGTCCCTGAAGTGAACAGCTTTTAGACACCACCAGAATATTATACATTGCAAAAGTGAATTCCTGTGTTTCAAACACATTTTATTATCTACCTACATTCCATTAAAATCCTGTATTTTTTCAGCAATCATGGAAATTAATTTAAATTAATGATTTAATTAATTACTATTATCCAAGTGTTTGCTTTGCTCACCAATGCCACAACCAGGTGCACTTCGGAAATCCCATATTTTGTAAAGACAACACCGTTAATATGTTAAAAAAGCGATTAACTGGAGTAATGACGCTTTTTCCTACAGTTTTCACTTTGTGTGCAGAAATTCTTATTTTTTTAGAACTCTAATGAGATTAGGAAGCTTTGCCAAGAGATCAAGTAATGTCTGAAGAAAGTTGTCTCTGTCCAGCTCGGCTATGAAGCTCCTTGGTGTGGAGCACCCAGGTGAGCTCAAATACTTCCTGAATTTTCTGAAATTCAGTCTTAAAACACCTGAAAATCTTGTACAGCACACATAATATAAAACGTAGCTACTTCTCCTAATGTACATCTTCTTGATTTTTAAATGAATTGTTTAATTCTTCTACCGCTCAGAGTTTTTTCAAGGGTTCTTTCTGCTGATGCTGTCACTGAAATGGGTTTTGACACCAAAATCTGCTGAGTAGGAATCAGCAGCTGACCTAAAAACTGGGTTCATTAACTCCATAATTAGATGGATTTCCTAAATTAGCTGGTTTTCAAGAACAGGATAAACCTCCCCTATGAAGCCAGGAGAAGGGAAGGCTCCAGGGAGCGCTCAGAGCCCCTTGCAGGGCCTAAAGGGGCTCCAGGAGAGCTGGAGAGGGACTGGGGACAAGGGATGGAGGGACAGGACCCAGGGAATGGCTTCCCACTGCCAGAGGGCAGGGCTGGATGGGATCTTGGGAAGGAATTGTTCCCTGGGAGGGTGGGCAGGCCCTGGCACAGGGTGCCCAGAGCAGCTGTGGCTGCCCCTGGATCCCTGGCAGTGCCCAAGGCCAGGCTGGACACTGGGGCTGGGAGCAGCCTGGGACAGTGGGAGGTGTCCCTGCCATGGCAGGGGTGGCACTGGATGGGATTTAAGGTCCCTCCCAACCCAACCAGTCTGGGATTCTGGAATCTCAGACGGCCCCAGAGCAGGACACCCAAAGATGATGTCTGAGCAATCACTGTCGAGGCTCTTCCCAAAGGTAATTCCAGTTTATTTCCCTTTGACACAGGGAACAGCAACAAACTTCCCACACTGGTGAAGACTCACTGGGGATGAAAAGTCCTCTCCTAATCTGGGGCTTCAGGAAATACTCCACAAAACACCCTCAAAACCCTTTTTAGCACCTCCATCCATGTTTGTCACAGAGAGAAAAGGTGATTTGAGGAAGACACCTTTGCTCTCCAAATTGAGATTTTTATATAAACAGAAATAAAATTCAATTATCCAAAGTGTCAATTGCCACCATTCAAAACAACTATTAGAAATAGATAAAAATTAGAATTTTATATCAAATCAAACCTACATAGCAACTAAAGTAATCTCTTTTTCAATATTCAGAACTACTAAGCTCGCTGAAAGTTCAAATTCTTGCCATTTCTGGGACAAGAATTATTTTAAAAGCCTGTTTTAAACTTCCACAGAGCAAGTAAAATACTTTAAGTATTACTTCATCCTTTGTGTGTATATAACAACACATGTTATCCACCCTTCTAAAATTCATTGCATAATTAGAAATTCAAATTAAAGCCAGTGAGTTTTCAGTGGAAAGAACACAAATAAGAAAAACTGAAAGAACCCCATCATCAAAACGAGGAATCCATAAACATTTGATAAATTTGGCAGTTGAAAAGAAGCCCCAATAAAAGGAAATTTTTCATACTTGTTGCCACCTGCCCGCCCGACTGCTTTGCATAGCTAGAAAAGAGCAAAACAGAGGCCAACCTATTTAACTAAACAGTTTTTATTAAAGTAAAAGAAAAGCAAGAATCTATAAAGTAGCAAGTGATCCTATTAGTTCCACCAGACTAAAATCATACACTCTACGTATGTGGTCCTTTCAGCCACATCTGTTATGAGCCATTTTGATACCCCAAAGCAGGGAATATTTGACTATATTTATCAGGCACTGAGTGCAAATCAGGCTTTTTCTCCTCAATAACTTGTGGCAGAATGGGTAGATTTAAGAAAAAAGCACTCAGAATTGTAAAACATTTGCATTTACCACAGTTAAGGCCAAAGTACTCATTGTATTCCACAGTTTTCTCCTTGAGGAATATGTAAAACGCAATAAAGATGCACGGCACTAAATTAAAGGCAGCAATCTGATAGCATAACTCAAAGGTAACGAGTTAAATAGCCAATATCCAGAACTGATAAATGGTAAATGCTTGGGATTTGTATTCCCCCATTTCCATCACCTCCCATTTAGTGCCTCAGTCCTGAAGTTTCCTTTACACAAACTCCGGCGAATTCTTTGCACCAAACGCCCTATTCTCGACCGCTCTTTCAGCCAGGGATTGAAATGCAGATCCCAAAAATAGATCAGTCACTTATTTCAACTCTAGACCTTTGAAAATCCAGATCAATTGCCTTTTGTCGCCGTCTTTATGTGGAGAGTAAGAAATTTCTGCTCAGCACCGTGGAAAAGCTCTCGGAGCCCTTTGGAGGAGGCAGCGATATCGACGGTTCGGAAGCGCCCGCGTGCCATTTCATAGGAACTTATCGACACTTTGGGAATATTCATCCATATTTTAATCTTTATGAGAAAGCACAGGTGCCGTATCATTTACGGCACGTACTGAGCAGCTTTGGAGTTCTGAGGTTTGCTCTAAGCTCGGGGTTTAGGATTTGAAGCAGCGCAAACTCTCCCCTAAAACCAGCGCCGGGAGCCGCGTTTAACACAAACCCCCGGCTCGGATCTGCTCCGTCCCTCGGTAACGGAGTCTGGGAAAGAAATCACAGACACCCAAGTGGTTTGGCAACTGTAAGTGACAGAAGCTGAGCTAAATCCTCTGTTTACACTGGGGATTATCCGGGTGGATTGTGCGGCGCTCCCGGAGCCGGCGCTGGTCAGGGGACGCTGCTCCCCGTCCGCCCGTGGGGCAGCGGCACAAAGCCCCGGCCTGGTAGGAAGTGACCCAGAAGGAGATCCCGAGCAAGGATTTACACAAAGCCAGTCTGCCTCAGAAAAACTCCATATGACCATTAACTGGCCGGCAAGGCCTGCCAGGAGGCCTAATTACAGCCCTACAGAGCCCGCTAACAAAAGCTGGAGAGCTTTAGCCCAGGGATGATCTGCTTTATACTGACTTGAGAGAGTCCATATATAGAGCGACAAAAAGAAAGAGGTTTAGCTTGGAAATTCTCCCAAGAGACAAAGCATTGTAGCTCAGTCTGGAAGGCCCACATGGAACATACTTCAGATGGGCTTAAACATCCCACCCTCTCCAAATTAACATTCAACTACTGCCTGCTTAACATCTGCTCGGGCACGGCGACTTGTGGGAGGTTGTCAGAGGAGCCTAAAAAGGCTCCCTGGCACCTCAATATTAAGAAATCTAATTCAGTAAATTCTGCAAATATGAATTTATAGCTGGGACTAACAACTTCTGAGGGATGATGGGTTTTATAAATCAAAAATCAGCTGTCTCGAGAATTAAAGTGTTTCAGTCCCTCCCAGTATTGCCCTGCTTAATGAGAACAAATATACTGACATTAATCTACACTTACAAAGAAAAAAAATACTTAATGAAGTCAGCATGAATGCAGGACTTGGAGAAAAACCTTCTTGTCAGCACTGTATTACCTAAATACAAAAACGACCATCTTAGCCCTTCTCCCTCACAGACACAGGTGAACAGTTTTTATTTTACCTGCTCTCGTAATAAGAGACCAGAAGTCACAATTCCCATCTCAAAATACACAGGAAAAAAAAAATCTCTGTAATAAGAGCCTGTGTTTACTACTTGCGGGTTTCTGCCTTTCAGAGAAAGCGGCTGCTATTTCCTAAAATAGGTTAGGTTTAATAGGTTAGGTTTCTTAGGTTAAATTCTAAAAGCAGATTTTCTCAAGATCCTAAATATCTCCACAAGGGAAGTTTAGATAGGAAAATAAAGATAAGGAATTCAAGAGCAGCTGTGGGTACCCCTGGATCCCTGGCAGTGCCCAAGGCCAGGCTGGACACTGGGGCTGGGAGCAGCCTGGGACAGTGGGAGGTGTCCCTGCCATGGCAGGGGTGGCACTGGATGGGATTTAAGGTCCTTCCCAACCCAAACCATTCCATGAGATCAGCAGGGATGAACCAGGAAGGGACTGTCCCAAATGTCCCTACAACACCTGCAGGTGGTTTGGAGCCCCGGGTTTGTTTGCCCAGCCCACGGAGGAGCAGCGTGTCTCCAACCCCCAGACCCACGGATAATCCACCGGGAACAAAGCACGGCTTTTTATTCCCACTTCGTGGGATCAGAGCAACTCCTATCAAGTGTACAGCCAGATATTCCATGAGTTCATTCCCAGGTTTGGGATGGAGCCTGTACAGAGCCCTGTGTGCACAAACAACGGCTCCACTCACCGCTACTGATGTACAGAGCTAATTTAAATTATATTCAAATAAAGCATCACCACAACAGCAACAGCAACGAACCTGTTGATCCTCAACTCCTCAAAAAGCTGCTGGGTAATGGCTCAGCATAAATTTATTTTTAAGACTAAAGAGTGAAAAAAGTGCTGATTTTGCAAAGAGCAAACACACAATAATATAGTGAAACAACATTATCAACATTTCCAACCTCTTCTCACAGCAATTCAGTAAAAATTAAATGTAATTGACTGAATGAGGGACCTGGGGAAGAAGGTGGGGGATGATCTCATAAATGCCCTGGATGACCAAGACTTAAATAAGGCCAGGAAGGAACTTAATTCTGTATTTTGGATGCTAAGAGACACAAAGAGATTAAATCTCTTCTGTTCCTTCTGAACAACTTGCAACTTCAATCTAAGATCCAGCCCTCAATGGTGAATATTTAAATTTAACAATGTCACAGACCTTTGATAAGCTTTGGAAAATTTTGGAGCCCAGGTCACGATGATATACGACCCCCAGGTATCTTTTGTACATTTCCCAGGTGTGAAATTAAAAAATGAGATGTGATTGATGGCAGCAGAATACACAAATTGTGCTTTTGAGGTCAGGGCTGTCACATCCATTTCATAATTACATGCTTCAAAGATTTATTAAAAGTTCTGGAGAACAAGGAACGTATTGGAAGAGAGACAATGCAAAAGGCTGGATTCATTTTGGAAAAAAAAAAATACACCAGCAATGTGAGGAGATTCCTCAAATGAGAGGGCTTCCAAAAGGGGAAAAATAATTTTAAAAAACCCCAACTTGTACTGAGTTAGAACAATGCTGAAAAATAAAGAAAAGTGCAAAAAAATAAACAAAACCAAATTTTTGAGAGATGGAATAAAGTCTCAGTAGCAGCTGGAGCCAGAGGATAAACACGAGGTTTTAGTGTAAAAAAAAAAGACTTATTTTTATTTCCTTAAAGGGCTTTGCTAAGTGCCAGTGATGATGCAAAGCAATTTAATCTTAACCCGAAATTCCAGGGAGCTACGGAATTTCAGGGATCGGCATCCGCCAAACACAAACAGATAAAATCCCACCCGATACCACCAACATGAAATAAATTTTTTAGGATTGTCATTTACTCACCAGCTGCCTCCAGAACCAGCTGCAGCCTGGCTTTGGCCTGTTCAGCAGGAGTCTGCAAGAGAGGATTTATCAGCTCACACCTGGTCGTACATTTGGCACTCCGGCTCTGACATTCCCACCCTCGGAGAGCTCCCGCCTCCGCCAGCGGCTCCGTATCCACGCCAGCCAGAGAAACTTCCAGACTGGAGCCACACTGAGGTAGGAATTATCAAAGAAACCTTCAGAACTGACCCAAAACACCGTCCCCACCAGGTGGCTGTGGCACCGTGCCCGACCCACGCCCAGCTCCTCTCCCAGCCCCAAATCCTGCCCGGCTTGCCCGTGACCCCGTCCCGCACAAACACGCAGCTCCACAAAACGCTCCAAAACTGGGTTTAACGTGATTAATATGGCGAGTTTTTCACACTTTTCTCTTATCTGGGGTGATTTTCCCCTCTCCTGAAGGTATTGCTGCACATCTGTTGGGTTGAGGAGCACATTGTTGGCTGTGGCCCCACTATGCTAATGAGTCCCAGTGATGTTGCACTGTGTCCAATGTGTTTGCCATCCCTCTAAATTTGAAGCCACTCAAACGTTGCCACAGTTAAATTGATACACAAACCCCATTTGTCACGGAGTTCAGAAGTTGATTATTTCTGGAAGCGTCGGAGAAGTTTGGGAGGTTTCTGCTCTGCACTAAAAACAAAACCTGACGGAAATTTTTGGTGGCGTTTTGCAGCTTAGGAAACTCTTCTCAAGATCCTAAATATCTGCAAAAGGGAAATTTAAATAGGAGAATAAAGACAAGAAATTCGAGAAACTGCCCAGAGAAGCTGTGGCTGCCCCTGGATCCCTGGAAGTGTCCAAGGCCAGGCTGGATGGGTTTGGAGCAGCCTGGAATAGTGGAAGGTGCCCCTGCCCGTGGCAGGGGGTGGGACTGGATGGGATTTAAGGTCCCTTCCACCCCAAATCCTGCCATGATTCCATGATTCTAATTAAGCAAAGCTCTTTGCCATGAATGTCCCAACTGGTGATGCTCTGCAGGGCCCCACCACCCTCACCTACACGCACGAAGAGAGGCTGACAGTGACAGAACAATTCCATTTCTACTCCAAGAATTTACAGACTGCTCCTTCCATCAGCATCCAGGGGGATAGATGCTGCATTAAAATGCAATTTAAATGAAGATCCAGATTTTGGTTGTACGGAGATCTAACACTTTCAGTTCAGATTTTTTTCTGTTTGCATAAACCCAGAATTACTGGGCAGAATTTATTACTGTAGCTGCTATATGGATCCTACCATTAGACCTGACCACTAATCCTGGTGGCAGCAAGAAATACCTTGATATTTACCATAAATTATCTTCCAATTTCTTCTTCTTGCCATGAACTAATCATTGCAATATGTTCTGGCATCTTAGATACGTCATGGGAGGAAAGGAAGGAGAGGAAGGGAAAGATCTGCTTTTTATCCAGAACCAACTTGCCCAGCTTCAGTTTCAGAGAAGCTTTACTCAGGTTTGTGGTTTCTCCGTTCCATGACAACTGTAAATTAAAAAAAACTCCACCAGGATTAGTTGAGTTTGGCAAAATTTTGCAGGACAAGCAGAGAAGGAAAAGTGTCTGGTGTCAAACTCCACCTGTGCTCACATCGGCACGTGAGCAGCCCAAGTCTTTGTGCACCTCATCCATCAGCTGGGCTCTGGCATCCCAAAATACAATTTCCTAGTCCTACAGCAGTTGTCCAGTTCAGATATTTAATAGAAATATCTGGATCTCTCAAATCCCTGGATCTCTTCTTGCTGGCCACGCAACCAACACTGTTTAGCACCAGTGACTGGAGAAAGATGTTCCACTGACAGTTTTTAGGACACTCGTGTCCAGCGCCACCACGCCCACAAGAATTCCATGAGAGATTCCAAAAGCCAAGCCAGGCTCCCGAGGAGGTGCAGGGAGGCAAAGACCAGCTGCCCAAACGTCACTCCCAGCACTCAACACGGAGCTCCACAATACCAACACAACCCACCCCGCTGCTCTGAGGAGCTCCACGAGCTCCAAACGCCTTTTCCCACTCCTCCCACGGAGGTGTGGATGTGTCTTGTTGGTGTAAGGTAGGGAAGACTCAAATTCTTCTCTTACTCAGCAATATCCCACTGGGAGCAGCCCAGGCAGTTGCTCTGGAGGCATCTTCCCCTCTGCCCTCGCTCCAGGTGTCGATTACCCGCCGGAGAGCTCGGCACAGACACCTTTTTATCAATCAATCAGCCCTAAACAAGGAGTGAAAGAAGGATTCTGAAATAAAGGTGACTGGCTTGGCCCCAGAAAACATCTCTGCAACTGGTGGATGAGGCCAGCACTCGGAGAAAAAAGGACAGAGAGGATTTCAGCTGAAAACCACAATTAGAGCCTCAAACAAGCCGGGAGCAATGTGTGAGAACAACCAGCTACCCGAGGTCAGTATTGATTCAGGGGACCATTAAGTGAAAAAATTCAGCAAGACCCTCAGGAAACTTCAAACTGGCGAAATGATTGGTAGAGGAAACATTACCAGTGATGTCGAGCAAAATAAACCCTTGTACTTTCCTTACGGTCTTAAGCATAACACAGAAGGAAAAGAATTCAAAGAGAGTAAAAAAAAAAAAAAAAAAAAGTATTTCTAGAGCCAGCTGCTGAAGGAGCCCACTAACTATAAAAGCAGGAGAGGAATTCCCTAAAATTCCTTAACAAGCACACTGCAAAATGACCTGAGGTCATCCGCAGCAATGAATTTTACATATGTCCAAAAGTGTCTGGTGAGACACTGGAGTCCCAGTTCAGAAAATGATGGTATTCCACAGGACACCACCAGCCAGAAACAGCCACGTGATTAATAACAGTTCTTAATACCTCAAGCAGAAATTTGAATAGATCATTCGATTTCTAATGGCAGCTGATTTATGAAGATGCGACACATCCTTGTTTTTCTTCGCAGTTCATCCACCGCATTCTATCACTACTGCTTTTATAAGTACTCATTTTTCATAAAGCTACACTAAACCAGAGTGTCGTAACTTTAAATTCGGTGGGTTTTGTGTAAAAATCCCTCCACAAGCTGCTTGTCACTCATAGCTCCAGGAAACAAATGCTGAGTGTGATGGGCAGCTCCAGAAACGCCATCGGAGCCATGGCTGGCTTTCAAAATATTCCATTTCAAGGGAGATTCAGCTTCTCAATTAATTAATAGATTAGAATAAACACTTTAATTCAGCTCTAGATTGTACTTTTTAAATTATTCCCGCTATTTGGGATGAATGGCAAATGTTTTTGACAGAGAAAATATTAAAGTGAAAACCTGAGAACGCCGAGGAAAAAGATTTGGGAAACATGAAGTTTGTAAAGAGAGTCCAAGTTTCTGCTGGAGCCAACCACTGGGAATATTGTGGAGCAGATCATGGGGCTCTTGGCAGCACTGCAAGACTTTTATCCCAGGATTCCAGCAGTTCATGATGCCACAGCATTTTGAGTTGGAATGTTCTCTTCCTGAATTTTTATCATTAAGGAAATTCGCAGAGAAAATGTCTGATTTATGCTAAAACTGGACAGGTTCCATTCCTCCTGCTCACCCCTGACACTGGGGGGGTAAAATTTACCTGCAGGACTTTTCTGTCTGAAAACATCTGGATAAAAGCCCAACAAACTTCTGGTGATGGCGATCAGTTTTTGGGGGGGGGGCGGTTTTACATGAATGTTTTCTCTTTACATTTGATAAAGACAAATCCAGCCCTCAGCATTCCCAGGGAAACCTGCTACCTGAAACTGTAATTCCATGTCTGACTGGCAGAGAGGAGGCAGGATATCAAACCTGCTCAATGAAAAGAATCAAGCTGCTAATTTAAAAACAGTGAAAATTGAAAAAGGAACGTGAGTCGTGGTTGGTTCAAATTCCTCTGGATACAAGTATAGAAGGTAAAATCCCAGTTCAAAAGCAAAATCCAAGCAATGCCCCAAGGAGGCAGTGAATAAACACTAATTAAGTACCTCCACATCAGATCTCAGAGGCAGAGCACAAATCCATCCTCCTGCTTTAACTCCAGCCTCTCATCCCTTTCCTGGGGACATTTATCCGACCTTTCCCAACGCCTGATGAGCTCAAAAAAAGGTTAAGGAGAAGTGTAACAAGAAAAGAGAGAACAAAACACACATTCCCCAGCTGTCTGAGGAGGTGGCTACCCAAAACTACCGGGAATGATTCCAAAGCGGGTCAGAAACCCACAGCAAATGTTTGGAACGAATTCCAGGAAAAAGAGAAGTCGGCAAGGCTGAGAATACAAGAGAAATTCCCAAGCGGCAGCAGCAGAGAGGTCTCCCCAGTGGAACAAGGCCTAGGAGAGGTTGTGGTTGGCTGGGATGAAGGGAATTGTTTAGCAGGGATAAATCCGGCGGTTCTGGTGCCACACGGATGGAATTCACACGGAGCAAGGAGAGCAAAAGGAAAGCGAATCCCAGCAATGGGCTAAGCGGGGACTTCTCTGGACAAACAGCCACGGCACGCGAGCCTGTTCCACCACTGCTCACCCCCACGGACACAGGGGCTGGGAAACACAAGCTGGTGTTTTCATGGAAGCGCCAAAAGGCTGTGATCCAAGCCCTGTGTAACACAAGCAAATCAGCAACCAAGGCACTGAACGACCAAATCCCACTTCTCCCAGGAATCCCTGTGGCTGCCTGCTCCTGTGGAACCGGAGTGGTGCTCCAGCTGCAGTGGGGATGTGGGAACGACGCTGAACGACACCATCCCACCCAATTTGTACACCAACCCAGCATTTTGGGATCCAGGAGACTGACAGGCACAACCAGCTGGAGAGGTAACAGCAGCCCAGAGCGGGATAAATGCAGTTCCCACTGGGATAACTCCGCCCCACTGCATTCCCAAAAACCAGCACCGATTCAGGAAAAGCCCAGCTTGGGGCTGTGGGCAGCCAAAAGGAAACCTCAAGAGTCAGTGATGGGAAGAGACAAGGAAGAAATTAATCAGAGGGGACACACCTATAATTACATTTGAATGTATTCCATAAATCAGTGGCCTGCCTTCACCTGGAATATCATCCATCCCACTTCCAGCAAATCTCAGCAGGAGAGAGCAACAAAGGAGCCTAAGCCCAGCCAGCTTTTAAACAGGGTTTGACGAAATTATGGAAAAGACTGTGGGACAGGTTTGTTTATCACAGGAATGCTGGATTCCTTTTCTGCCATTTATTCCTCTTCGGGTGATTAAAAAAAAAATAATTACCAAAGAAACCGAAAATAAAGAACTTACTTGTACGAGAAGACACTTCACAGGAGGATAAAATATTAAAATAAAAATAAAACCAAAGGAGACTGAGAATTTGCAGTTGTCATCTTTTCCATATGTAAGTCTTTGAGGGTGGCAAATTCCAGATTGACAAAGGAATGCTTTTCACATTAAAAACATAAAAAAAAAAAATCCCAAAGAAGAATTCCTAACCTGAATTAATAGCACAGAAATACAATAAGCACATCTGGCACTATTTGAATTAAACCCCTGCATTTTCAGACATAAATCAGCTGAAAAGATTGGATGGGAAAATGATATTTATGTCTGAGTTTTTCCTCTGATACAATTAATCAATAACAACTCAGGAAGAGGCTATGGCAGGAGTGTCCTGACTGGATACAGATCCACCTGTTCTCAAAAAAATCATCTTGAATTTATCAAAGTGAATTATAAGTGGAGAAAAATCATGTTAAACATGGGATAACAGTAATTTCTGTCCATGGAATGCACAGGTGCTCCTGGTACTTCCACAGAAATAAAGAACCCAGCATCAGGGATGAACCAATTAGGAAAGGGAAATCATTAACCAAAAAAAGGGCAGAAAAAAAAGAATTTTAATTTATGTAAAGGCCATAGAAAATACCAGCAATGATGAAGGGACGAGCCCAGCTTAATTAGACACCAACACCACAGTGAAGGGAAAACCTGGTTATGGAATGTGGCTCCTCCAGCCAGAGCCAAGAGAAAACATCTGAGCCTTGCCAGGAAGGATGGAAAGGATGGAAAACTTCCCCAGAGTTCTCCTCCTCCAGGATTGCCAATATACCAAAACTGGGAAGGAGACAACAAGGATAAGGCCCAATCCTTAAATTCAGAGCCCAGGGAGGAATGGCAGAATTAGGCAGAACTATAAAATCCCAGCTCTGAACAACTGAATGGAATGTCCAAATTTCCTGCTGAAACACCAAAGGAAGTTTGGGCTCCGAGCCTTCCACCCGACGGAATTTCCACACAAATTTGAGATCAAAGGGAGATCACCTTCAACCGTCCCCAAACACCAGCAGCACTTTGACATGAGACACAGCTCGAGAGCGGAGGATTCCCCAAATCCTCTCCCTCCTCTCATCCCGGACACAAACTGCCACTAAAACGCTTGGATTTGTCCACTTCAATCCCGGATTTTTACGCCCGCTCCGCTTAACCAGGAGCCACTTCCCAGAGCGACGCGGGTTTTAACCCAAGATCCTCAGAGAGCCCCTGGAACACCAGGTGGGTGGAAAAATCCCATCTTGCTTTCCGCTAAAACCAACCCGAAATTTGAGGAATAAGCAACAATGGATTACTGGAACCAAATCAAAGGCAGGAGGGAACGGCTGTGGCAAATAAGCCCGGATGGCTCCAGCACGCGGACGGGATTTTCGGAATTCAAAGCAGTTTTTGCAGCGAGGGCTCCTTTAAAAGGACCAGAAAACAATGTATTCATTGCAGTGACTATTCCTGAGAAAAAGCAAGGAAAAAAGGCCTTCCTACTGGGAGTGGAAACAGCAAAATGGATTAACCACTCAGCAGAAACAGGGGGAGTTGTAAATAAGATTTAAAAAAAAAAAAAAAAAATCAATCGGTAAATCCAGGTCTTCTAAAAAGGAAAAATCACTGGAAGTGTTAAAACTTACACGGCCATAAACTCTGTGTGGGTTCTTTAATAAGAGAGGAAATATGGATAATATTGCACCCAGATATACACTGAAGGCTAAAAAATTACTTCCCCTCTATTTATTTCCTTGCAGCCTGGAACACCATCCCTTAGATTTACATTTGCATGGAAACACAGCCACACTCACCAAAAAATCCAACATTCTGATAAAGAGCTGGCAGAACAGAGATTTTTGCATCAACATCATCTGGTCATTATTCTATAAATTCATCTATTTCTTAATTTGCCCTTTGAAAATTATTCAGATTTCAAATCTCTGACTTTGGACTGAGAACTGAACCCTTCTGAGCATTGCAGGGTATGTGGAACCCAAAATTAAAGGCAGAATAATCCCACTTGCTTACAGTAATTATAAAATTATTAATATTTAACTCTTAAATATGAGGTTTTTTATCTTTTATCACTGTTTTAAATTTCTGCTGCATTATGCTATGACAAAGTCGTGGGAGAATATAAAAATAGCAGCACATAAATGCAGGTTCTGAAATGAAAAATTTTAATTAACACATCATAAACTGCTTTGGAAACAGCTCCAGCCAAGGCTGGACTGGCTGGAAAAACAGGAGCACGACCAGCATGTAACAGGGATTAATTAACAACAGGAGGAGTTAATACTTGGATTACTGCTTTATTTTTTCCACTAAGAGAGGAGTTTTCTCTAAATAAATTAGAATTTTTCAGAAAAAGGGAATCCCGTCCCCTTTGGAATCTTTGCATTGAAATGCAGCAATTGAAAAATAATAGAAAAAACCCTCATTTTAAAAATAAAAAGCATTTCAAATATCATGAGGACCCAGTGAGCTCTAAATTAGCACTCAGGATTTCAAAATAATCCGATAATCTACCCAAAATCATGCCTAATTACTCAGGAATTAATCTGAACTTCATCAAGATTATCTACTTTGAATAAAAGCCCATTTTCTCTTTGCTCTCAGACTCAACGATCAACTCGCCCCCGCTGCACCGTTTTTGGGATGCCGCAGATTTGCTGGTTTAACTTCTCAAAAAATGACTCGTGTTTCACGCTTTTGGCTGCTTCTTCTGACAAACAAATGCAATATAAAATGTGCAGGGCAAAACATAATTATTCTGAGGAGCACCGGCATAAAATCAGGGTGCAGAGATTTGTATTTCAGGTGCAGACCACAGATAGTTGGGCAAATTTATGCTTCATATCTCAGTATTGTGCCAAGATCCCTCTTCGGCATATGCAATAAAACACATTCATATCAAAGATCTCCGTGCAAAATCCCCAAAAGCACAGGAGAAAGAAACCCCTAAAAGGATGAATTCAATGGTGGCCTCAATAATTAGATTAATAATCAATTACATTTCTGCCAAAGTGTTTGTTTGCTGGAGAAAACCCTCCCAGGAAATGCATTTAAACTTGGGGACAGTGAAGCAGCCACTGCCCTCCATAAAGTTCCTTTATATATTTTTCCACAATATGCACAAAACCAGAATATGAAATCAGAAACATTTTACACATTCTCATACTTCAGAGAGCACTAACAGCATTTTACTCGTCGAAAGCACTTTATCTTCATGTCTCTATAAGGCAGAGTTGGTGCATAATAATGTAATTTATATTGCCTAAATGTTATTTTGGGAGCATTGCATCATTTCTCAAACTTCATGACCTTTACAATTTTCTAAACTTTTATTTCCCTCATTATTCTGAACAGATTTCATTACATATTTTGAATGTAAACAACCCTGAATAATGATGGGCCCCATTACGTATGTACAGCTCTGACAATCGCGCGCGGGGCCGAGATGGAAACCCAGTGCATTAATTTACCTCTCATCTGCCGTAACTGCACTCCCATAAAAAGTTTTATACTCAACTCACATAAATCACGGGGAAGAAAAATGAGAAAATCTGGTGGCTAACTCATCTTCCACCATTCTGCGAAAATGAAATTCACTGAAATACCTATCAAAACTGCAATCATCAAGAGATAATGTCTTCTTAGGTCTATCTGCACTTTCCGATTTAATTTCCTCCATGCCCTTGACATCCACAGATACCATTAAGATTAAGAGCAGCGAGTAACTGAGCAGTTCTCAGATTTTGATATATGGGGCCCAGGCACTAAATGTAATATCATCATTTGAAAATTAATGCAATATTTCTTTTGTTAGTTTTTCGGCTCGGAAAGCGGGATGAATACTCGGGGTTCTCGCCAGTAATTTCCCCATCAGAATGCCGTGCAATTATGAGGAGATGTGCACCTGGTCAGAGGTCACCCAAATTACTCCATCATTTAATGAGCACGGAGATCAAACCCGAGCACACTGTTGCTGCCGAGAGACGCCTCGCAGCCTGCTACATCAAATCTGATGGAATCATTAGAGTAATAAGCAGGAAAATCTGTTTGCAGATTAACCTCTGGTTTCATGCTGCTTTCATCTAATGGGGCGCTGTGGAAATCTTGTCAGCTTTTCATCAGCCACGATCAAATTACGGGAATTGCGAACAAACCGCCGGCGCGATTGGAAACAACACCCGCACGTGCCGGGGGTTTTATGCAGATGCCAGGGAAAATCACACTCTTTATATTTTACAGCGTTATTTACTTCAGCTGATCACTCCTCTCATCCGTCTGCGGAGCCGCGGCGGCGCCGCTCCCATCGGCCTCTTCAAATTTACAGCGGAGGACGGGAGTCAAACGAATTTATGGAGTAAATATGAGCGGGGTGACAAAGGGAAAGCAAAATAAAGGCACAAGGGTCACGCGGAGGAAAGGTCACGGGGTCCCCACCGCAGCCAAGGGCGGGGGAGGCACCTCTGCCTCGGTGGTAAACGAGAGCGATCAAAGTTTACTTTTTAATAAAGACACAGGGACATTAAAGTGCTGTTTCATGTGGAGTGGCTCTGGTTTCAGAGCCCGCTGGTAATGGGAAGTGACAGGGTAAAACTCGGTTCTCTCACAAAGTTTCCACAAAAATCTGTCGCTGCTGGAACAACAAACTACTGCAACCCTTTGAATACTCTGCCATTAACATATTCTGCCTACACAGCCCTGATCCCACAGCTGTTTGATTCACATCTGCAACCAGAAGCAGCAAAACCTTAGAACAAACAGAAGGGGTGCGTGCACATTAATTTGATACATATTCAGTGCAGGAGGTTCTCCACAAATCCTCTGGATCCACGGAGCCCCCCTCCGCAGGAGCAGCCCGTATTTCATCCCCGTAGGCAAACGGAGCCAAACGGGATGCATTCTCCATGGATATTCATAAGCCATTGATCTTCTGCGGCGTGATTACCTAATATGAACCCGATCCAAAGCTCCTGAAGGAGCTGGAAAGATTTCCAAGGGCCAGGCTGCCGCTGAACAAGGGGAATGTTTGGGATGCGGACCCCGGCACAGCCGGAGGGTCCATCAGCCACTGACACCTGGCGAGCTGGGGACACCGGGGGACACAGCCAGACCCAGCACCGCTCCTCAAAAAGCTCCTTCCAAGCTGATGTCTCCAGCTGGACACTCAGTGGCTCTCCAGCCCATCCAAGCGGAAATTTGGGATGTCCCTCGACACAAACGTCACTTTGGCCGTTGGTGGAAAACCTCTCCACCCCCACCTTCGCTCCCCTTCCTCTCAGACTGGGACATTTCCAACTGGAAATTTCACCCACGGCTCAGCACAGCAGTGGAAAACCTCAGGAGAACTAATCTTAGGGATTTACACCGGGAAGAATACTTTGAGCAATATGAATCAACCTTGATGTGAAACCACCCCTTATTAATTAAGAAGTGATGCAAATCAGAGGGTTTTTTTCATAAATTCATAGAACGGTTCGGGTTGGAAGGACCTTGAAGATGATCCAGTTCCAAGCTCTGGTTCAGGTTACTGCAACACAACCACCAAATTACAGTGAACTATTATTTACAAAACCATGATTTACCACAGAACCCCGGAATCGTTCGGGTTGGAAAAGCCTTCCAAGCCTATTGCCTGCAACCATCAACCCACCACTGACCACGTCCCCAGGTGCCACACCCACAGGGCTTTTAAACCCCTCCAGGGATGGGGACTCCACCACTGCCCTCTTCCGATGCCTGTCCACCCTTTCCACGTCGGAATGTCCCCCAATATCTGACCTAAACCCGCCCTGGAGCAACCCAAGGCCGTCTCCTCTCGTCCACTTTGCGAAGAGGTAAACAGAAAAGATCCTTTTTAACTAAGTTTGATCAATCCTATGTTCCGGATACTTGCAAAATGTGAGCATCCAGATGTGAGGCTTAGGAACGTGCCCAATTCCTGCTCTCCGTGGTGTGTTTTTAATCAGGAATAACAAATTCCACAATTATGTGATGGCAGTAAACCATTTTACACACTCTGATAACCACATTTCTCAGCGTGGTTGCTGGAACATGACGACGACTCTCATCTCTATCCCATATGCAGATAAAATTGATGTCTAAGTTACTTAAATGTTTTTAAATGGACATAAAATTTTATTTCCTTCTCAGCTAGTGTTTATTTTGCAGGAACAAACACTGGGGCCTTCAGGTCCTCTGTGTTCATTTGCATCTTGGGGGACTGCAATGGTTTAGGTCGTAACCTCACGCTGCTCAACGACATTTTGGGCTCAATGCAGCAAAAACCAGATAAAATCCAACGGCAGAATTCAGTGTTTGTCTACAAAAATACCAGTATTTATAGTCTAAATACCAGGAGTTAAATACTGATCAGTTACAAATAATAATTTAGCTGCATAACTAATATTTAACATTATTTTATAAAAGGGCCCAACCTGATTATTTCACAAATTCTTAATTTTTTGAAAACTTGCAAAAGATGAGTTATTTTATTACAACCTTGCCAAAAATACCTTAGCAGTGGCTGTGCTCTCAACGCTTGCCACTCCATAAAGAATCTCCTATGTATCCATCATCTTTCAGGAAGGAAAAGATCAAGAAGACTCAAGTTGAAGACTCAAGTTTAATGTTCAAGCACCAAACAAAAGGCCAGACACAAACGGGCGTGAAAATTATAATTCCCAAAGGACACCACAGTGGTTTTCCTAAGGGAATTCCTTCAGTTTTAATAATTAGGACATGTGAGATAAAATGTCTTCTATTAAAAAGAAAAAAAAAAAGAGTGAAAAACCTTATTTTTAAATAAATAAATTTCAATAGGGGAAAATCCCAACCCTCCATTCAGCCTCCATGAGAGACAATTCCAGCCTGCAGAACATAATTGACCACCATGGAATTTTGCCAGGACAGCAAGATAAACATAATTACTCATATTAAGAGCGTTAATTAATTGTTTGTGAGCACAAATAATTGGCTGCTTGGTTTACAGCTCGTTAGGAAGCCAAGGACTCTGTCAGGCGTCGCTGTCCCGTGGCCACCCGAGGACCACGGAGCTGTGACACCACAGGTGAGAAACTCAGAGAGCAACCATCAGTGAGGGGCCAGCACTGCAACCAAACCCCATGGAAAACACAGGGACAGCCAGGAAATAAACACTGACACTTCATTAAAATAAATACTTCCTAAAATATTGCCACCTAATAAAGGAGAGGGGTTTTTGGTTGGGGTTTGGGGGTTTTTTTAGTTGACCAGATCAAAGAGAGATGTGGACCTTAAAGCTCACCCAGTGCCACCCCTGCCATGGCAGGGACACCTCCCACTGTCCCAGGCTGCTCCAAGCCCCAGTGTCCAGCCTGGCCTTGGGCACTGCCAGGGATCCAGGGGCAGCCACAGCTGCTCTGGGCACCCTGTGCCAGGGCCTGCCCACCCTCACAGGGTGGAATTCCTTCCCAGTATTCCATCTAAACCTACTCTCAGTTTGAAGCCATTCCCCCTTGTCCTGTCAGTCCAGACTCTCGTAAATCACAACTTGTAAAATACCCTTTTTTTACAGACGGGATTCAATAACAGATAATCAAATCAAGATAAAGACTCTTAAGGTGGGAAAAACCTCCTTGCAAGCGTTTGGAGATGCAGGAATTAAAGCAGTAGAGCTGGAATTATGTGGCTGAAACCTTTAGAGAAATATCCCTATAATTTATTGGAGTCGAAAAGGTCTTTATGAACAAAATGTTGAGATAGGGAACAGTTTCCAGCACAAATATTCCTACCTGTGGGTGCCTTGGGGAACAGTTTGTTTCCTCGAGCACCCATTCCCAGGACAGATTTTCTAAGATCAAAGGCGAAAGGGAAGAAAAGTCTCAAACCTGGAGGTTTTTGGCAGGTCTTACAGGGAAACATTCCCTGTCCAGGGTAGGGGGTGGAATGAGGTATGTTTAAGATCTCTCCCAAGGGATCTTTTAAGGACCCTTCCTGACCAGTTCTGGGATTCTAAATACAAAGCAGCCAATTTATTTAATGAAGACATAATTTCATTCCAAACTATTATGAGTTAACCCATAAACCACTTCAGGCATCATCATTCCACAGGGGATATTTCCAGTATGTTTTGCCCCAATCCCAGAGAAACCCTCAACACCACTCAACTCTCTTCCTGCTCCCCACTTCCCCAAGCTACTCCAAGCCCACAGAGCCTCTTCCTTCCCACTTTTTGGGAATATTTGTTGTTATAAATCAGCCTGCAGCTCCTGCTGTGGCAGAAGTCCCAACTTAGAACAAGCCCCAGCAATGGTCAACCCGTCAGGAGCGGAGCAGCTTTACCATGCACGAGAAAAATCCCGAGAAGCTGCTGGATTACAATTCCCTGCCACCAGCAGGGCAATGAAACGTTCCTAAAATCTATTTAAGGGCTTCAACCCGCACGTGAGATACCCCTGGAAGCAGCAAACAGGATGGATTTTCCAACTGCTCCGAGAATGCTGCTCCTTACTCCATCTGCTGATTCCCAACACATTTCACATGGCACCTTTAGAAAGGGGGAGCTCCTGAGAACCGTGCCAGGATATCCATCCCACCAGGATGTCCATCTTCTCCAGCCCACCAGGATGTCCATCCTCTCCAGCCCACCACGATGTCCATCCCACCAGGATGATCCATCCTCTCCATCCCACCAGGATGTCCATTCCACCAGGATGCTCATCCTCTCCATCCCGCCACGATGTCCATTCCACCAGGATGTCCATCCTCTCCATCCCACCAGGATGTCCATCCTGCCAGGTTGTCCATCCTCTCCATCCCACCAGGATCTCCATCCCATCAGAATGCCCATCCTCTCCATCCCACCACGATGTCCATCCCACCAGGATGTCCATCTTCTCCAGCCCACCAGGATGTCCATCCTCTCCAGCCCACCAGGATGTCCATCCTCTCCAGCCCACCAGGATGTCCATCCTCTCCAGCCCACCACGATGTCCATCCCACCAGGATGATCCATCCTCTCCATCCCGCCACGATGTCCATTCCACCAGGATGTCCATCCTCTCCATCCCACCAGGATGTCCATCCTGCCAGGTTGTCCATCCTCTCCATCCCACCAGGATCTCCATCCCACCAGGATGCCCATCCTCTCCATCCCACCAGGATCTCCATCCCACCAGGATGTCCATCTTCTCCAGCCCACCAGGATGTCCATCCTCTCCAGCCCACCACGATGTCCATCCCACCAGGATGATCCATCCTCTCCATCCCGCCACGATGTCCATTCCACCAGGATGTCCATCCTCTCCATCCCACCAGGATGTCCATCCTTTCCATCGCTCTGGCACTCCAAGGAGGTACTGGTACCCAAGCTCCTACAAATGACCCTTCCCAAGTGATTCCCAAAATGATTCCCAACAAGAGGAAAGCAACTTTGCCCAACGCGACACATGGTGTTTGTAACAGCACTGTGGAACAGCAGGGATTATTGAGTTGTTCCATGAAAAAATTAAACCCTTCTCAGGATGGATGTGCCATTAATAGAGAATATTTTAATTTAATGGGATTTAATAATCACTTTAGATGAACTATTTAATGTTCCACTGATTGCTGATACCAACATGTGAGGCTCCACCAGCTTCTGACTTGTCACAAGATTTTATTTTTCCCAGTTTTGATCAACTGATGAGTTTTTAATGCTAAGCCTGGCTTGCCATCACTTGTGGGTTTAATATGTTTACTTAAACTAGAAATATTTTGCACCTCAATTATTATTTTCTGCTGCAGCCCTGAATGGAATTTAAGTCGATCCATTATTCATAAAGCAAAGACAAGAGAAAACACAAAGCTCTGCACTTCTTTCAAAGCCTCCAAATGACTCAAACACACCAGATTTATGCATGCAATATTTGATTGTGTCCCTGTCTCTTTTTTTTTTTTTTTATAATTTTTTTTTAATCACAAGTTTGTTGTTTTCAGATCAGGATATGCCAAAAATCCAACACCAAACAATTTTTGTTTATAATTAAGGCAATCATCAATCCAAGGATTGTAGTCCGGTTTATTTCATCTCTACATCAAAAAAAAGTAATTTAAAAAAATTAAAATTCCCTTGAAATGGGGAGATAAATGAAAATGTGAGTGCCTTCACATAATAACAGTACCCTGACCCTCTGGGAAATGGTTGACTTTCTCAATTCAAGGTATTCAAAGCTCATTTAAAAGTGTTCATTTGGAATGCAGATATCAAAGATGATGCAAATGTTCAAGAGAAAATTAAAACTTACCAGATGTTCTAATCCAGCTTTGATGTTTGCAGAGTCCCTGTAAGAGAAGAACAAAAGTTCTAAATAGTTGCTAAACCCTGGTCTGCAATGATTCTGTTTAACTCCGAAATGGCAAAGCTGGGTCATTTCTCCAGTGTGTAAAGTTTTTAATTTTAATACAAATGTTTACCTGTAATGCCTAAAATATTGATTATCCTAATGCACAGTGACGGAGTTAAACCCTCAAAACCCACCCGCCCTGAAATTGCTACAAACCGTAGCAATGCCACAGGATACACACTTAAAATCAACATCTTTAATCTCATTATCCCACTGTTTACACTGGAAAGAACCAGCCAGGCCAGGGCACGGGGCTGTTTATGAAATCCACGTTTGGTGCTCCTGGTTCTGCTTTGCCACCACGTCCACAATGAAATTCCGTGCCCCTTTGCAAGGCGATGGAGAGAAGGAATTGTGATTAATTCCATGGGTCATGGCAGCCATGCTGGAGCTTGGCATCTGATTCCTGAAAGCTGCAAAAAATACAAACGTACAGACAGAAAATGGGAAAAATTTTACATAAAGGCAGCTCCAAAAAAAAAAAAAAAAAAAAGGGACCGAACTATCCAAGTAAAAACTCTGAAAAGCAAAAATTCAGAGGGAAAATTAATCCTTAACACATCCTGCTATGGGAAAAAAGATGGGAGTCCAATGGAAAACAAATTAAAAATTCCCCAAATCCCAGCCCACTGAACAAGGACATGGTTCCTGCTTCCATCAGCTCCAGGTTCTACCTAATTCCAACATCACCTCTTGGAAGGTGGGTCATTGCCATGGCAAACAAGGAGAAACTGGCCCATGAGGATTGCAGGGAATCAGTTAACACTAGAGTATTACTAATTACTAGTACTAGAATTACTAATTATTTATAATATCCTAAAGCTTCTCCAAAAGTCGGCTATGCAGTTTTCTTCTATTTAAATGTCATTAATGAAGTAGAGAAAAAAAAAGTATTTTCAAATTTGTTCAAATTTTGAAGGAATTTACTCTTCTCAGCCATACGGGATTTATCCCAAATTGTGTCCCACATCTTGAGCCTGGAGGAGGATCCAGGGAGACCTGAGAGCTCCTTCCAGAGCCTGAAGGGGCTCCAGGAGAGCTGGAGAGGGACTGGGGACAAGGCATGGAGGGACAGGACACAGGGAATGGCTTCCCAGTGCCAGAGGGCAGGGATGGATGGGATACTGGGAGGGAATTGTTCCCTGGGAGGGGCTGGGCTGGAATTCCCAGAGCAGCTGTGGCTGCCCCTGGATCCCTGGCAGTGCCCAAGGCCAGGCTGGACACTGGGGCTGGGAGCAGCCTGGGACAGTGGGAGGTGTCCCTGCCCTGGCAGGGGTGGCACTGAGGGGATGGATGGGATTTAATCTCCCTCCCACACCAAACCATTCCGTGATTCCATGATCCATTCTGGAGCTGCTCCCTGGCCTTCCAGGACTGCAGAGCTTCGGGAGAGGGACGCAGGGCAGGGCTGGGAGGAGCTCCCAGGCCAGGCCCATCCCTGCCCTGTCCCTGCCATCAATATCCGTGCACCCCCCCTCGCCCTGTGCTGAAAGCAGCCTTAATTCAATTACAGGCCTCAAAACTGATAAAAAAGGTCCTGAAGTGGAAAATGTGAAGAGATTATTGGCAAATGAATAAAGATTTGTATCGAACCAACGCACGGGAGTAGAGCAGGGTTTGGTGGGGCTTTTTTTTTAATCATCCCCTGTCTCAAACCTTCTGGGAACAGCGAGTTTCCCTTCCCCTCCTGCAGCACATCGATTCCTGAATTAGGCTGCAATATTAAATAATTAATATACTCGCCGTGATTGATGTTTTGCATTAGTTGAATATTAGGTTATCAATCAAAATCCACTTGGTTTAATGTAATAATATTGAAAAAGTGTCACGGGCTGTTCAGCCAATTTGTAGTTGAGGCAGCCCAGACAGGAATATTGGTGTAACACAAGGCCCTAACGCAGGAAATGCAGTGCTCCAACATCCATAAGGAAAACATTATCAAACTAACCAGGACAAGGCTGAGCTTGTCCTAAATAAACCTTGGGGCACCTGTCACTTCCAATGAAAACCTCTCCCCAGCCCGAGGCTGCAGGGCATCAATCAGCCACACTATGGCAGGGTTTTATCTTTTAGTTAACCAACAGATTCTATTATAGATCTTATACAATTATGTTCTGTATTCTATATTACATTGCATTACGTATACAATACAATAAATTGTATTACATAATTGCAGCTGCATTTATATAATTATACATAACTACGTTTTTAAATAAATACAATAAATTATATTAGAAAATTAATTCTGTTTGTGTAATTATATATAATAATCCCATATTTAAATTGGATTATTTGTATCATAAATTGTACAAATAAGACTCCCATTAATACTATATTTCATATGTTGTTTGAGGCAAAAATCAGACCTATGGCCACAGCTCAGTCTCCCATGTAGCCTTGAGTGTGTGAATTTTAAACCATGAAGCACCACAAATAAACGTCAGGAGCAGCTTCATGCACATCCAACATTCCAATGCTCACACAAAAGAAACCATAAAGTTGTATTAATTTGGTATCATTACCAGGTAATTATGTTTTACTCCAATTACACCCCAGAGTTCCCAACAAGGCAAATATTTGCCTTTCAGACCATCTCCAGTGCAGCACCTTCATTTCTTTGGTTCATTAGGCAAGTTTGATCTTATTCCTGAGATTTCCTCTTTCCTGTCAGAGCAGCTTTGGACTTTTTCCCCACTAAAGTCAAGATTTGCAGTAAAACACTACTTGCTATGCATGTATTTAAAATCATCCATTAAACCCAGTAAATGAAACTCAGGCTCATCCAAATGTTTCAGCAATGCCAGGGGAAAAAATTCCAGCTACATTTGAATCCTGGCCATGAGGGACCTGTAGCAAGAAGCTGGGAATTCAATTAAGGAAGTTCCATCCCTGCCCACGCAGGGGGTGGAACTGGATGAGCTTTAAGGTCCCTTCCAGCCCAAACCATTCTGGGATTCTCCAAATTGTGCCAGGTCTGGGATTACTTAAACCCACAGTAACTAACTGAGGTGGTGAGAACTTCCTCTCCCAGTAAATTAAATGAAAAATATTCCCTAGCACTTGCTGAAATCACGACTTTAACCTGGAATATACTCGTGTTCCTAAAAATACTCCCCATACCAAACGAACCATTAATCAAGGGGGCTGAAAAAATCACAGAATCACAGAATGAGCTAGGCTGGAAAAGACCTTTAAGCTCATCTGGTCCAACCTCAGGTTTCCTCGTGATGACACACCGTGTGCTTCTACCTTGGGACACCCCAAGATGAGATAGTGCTGAACTTGTCACTTTTTGCTGCTCTTCCCAATCTTCTCTGCACACCAAACTGATCAAGAAGAACAAATGGTTTGGGAATCCTACACCCTGATAGGAAAAGCACCCATTATATTTTTTTTTAAGTGTGGAAAGTTGTTTTGTTCTTACCAAGTATCGACTTCAAATGATCTGGAGCTGATCCTGGAGAATAAAGACTCCAAAGCTGATTGTCTTGGGCCCAGTGGCTCCCTCACCCCAACCATCCAAATAACTTATTTCGGGAAAAACCAGGAGGAAGTTTGGCCAATTACTAATAAATTTAAATGCAACAAAAAGAGCCAAGAAGATCCTACGAAGGTCACTTAGCAAAAGCAGGAGGAAAAGCCAAAGTCACCCCCCACACAAACACACTGGAATAACCTGGAAGTGCCAAGGAACTCAGTGGAATAGAAAGCAAACCAAATTGAATCATGCTAAAACCAGGGACTTTAAACAGGACACAAGGTGAAACAATTTCCATAATATGTTATCCTAGAGAGGAGGAAAATCAGTACCCAAGAGACACTATCAAATATTCAAGAGGGGGAAATATTTAATAACCCTGGCTCGGAGAGTAAAATCCAAGATTTTATGCAATTGAAATAAATACTGAAACTAAACAGAGGAGGAAAAAACCCCAAAATACAGTGTCGGTAAAAGCAGTTATTTTCAAATAGACCCTACAAAATTATTGCATTTCTTTGTCTCTATTTCTCAGGTAAACAAGAGACAAAATAACCACCCAAAATCTCCTGGTTTTGTTTCACGGAGGCTTCAGGCCAGGTATGAAAATCCCATCAACGTCCAAAGCTGATTTCTCCATCCTGGTTGCCCTAAAGCCACTCCTCCAGGCCAGGTATGAAAATCCCATCAATGGCCAAAGCTGATTTCTCTGCCCTGGTTGCCCTAAAGCCACTCCTCCAGGCCAGGTATGAAAATCCCATCAATGACCAAAGCTGATTTCTCTGCCCTGGTTGCCCTAAAGCCACTCCTCCAGGCCAGGTATGAAACTCCCATCAATGACCAAAGCTGATTTCTCCGTCCTGGTTGCCCTAAAGCCACTCCTCCAGGCCAGGTATGAAACTCCCATCAATGACCAAAGCTGATTTCTCCATCCTGGTTGCCGTAAAGCCACTCCTCCAGGCCAGGTATGAAAATCCCATCAATGGCCAAAGCTGATTTCTCTGCCCTGGTTGCCCTAAAGCCACTCCTCCAGGCCAGGTATGAAAATCCCATCAATGGCCAAAGCTGATTTCTCTGCCCTGGTTGCCGTAAAGCCACTCCTCCAGGCCAGGTATGAAAATCCCATCAATGGCCAAAGCTGATTTCTCTGTCCTGGTTGCCCTAAAGCCACTCCTCCAGGCCAGGTATGAAAATCCCATCAATGGCCAAAGCTGATTTCTCTGCCCTGGTTGCCCTAAAGCCACTCTTCGGCTCAACCTGGCGATCCCGAGGACACTGGAATGTGCAAGTCCTTGGAGTTTTCCCACGTGGGGCAGGGTCTGGTTGGTTCTTCCCTGGTTTTGGCCGGGTGGGTGGGATTTCTCTCCTCCCGTTCCCTTCCCAAGAACGAAGCCTGGTTCCTCCCCGACTGCATTCCCAGCAAACACAGGCCATTAAACCTGGGGCTCCGGAATGTCACTGCCTCTGTTAACCAGCCTTAAATAAATTAGACAACTTTGGCCTGGTTTACCTTCTCTGTAATATTATTTAGTAGCTATTCAATTAAAACACATCCTGTAGGTGAAAGTGTAGGAAAACATTTCCATAATGGACATCAGTGGCAGTCGGAAGTGCCGCTAATTAGCCTCAAAGTACAAACCAGATCACAAAAGCAGCAGAAAGCCCGGCAGCGTAAATGCCCACAACGCCGGGCTGAATATTAAACAAAGCCCAGCAAGTTGGAATGTGGGGGAAAGCACAACTACGGGAAAAACTCTCCGGACTGGTAGAGAGTGTTACAGGTTAATGAGGAACATAGAAGGAGAGCACAATAATTATCATACCCAACACCTCCCCATCTGTGGTGGGACGGCTGCAGAATACAAACACAGTTGATCAGCATTAAGGCTGCCACTAATTACACATGTCCTGCCATGAGCAGAGTGCGAGCAGAAATATTTGAAACGTGAGCTTTTCCTCTGCTCGTGGCATTGAGGAATATTAAATGCAAGTGTAAGTCGGGGAGGAAATTTAAATGTTCTAAGCACTAAAACAATTTGAGTACAATCGATTTTCCATTTTCTGAAAGCTTCTAAATCCCCCTCATTCACCCAATTACTACTGTACTTAACCTAATGAAATTTTATTCTGCGGGAACAATACTATTCTTAAACAAATTGTTGAAAAAAATATAAGATTAAAAACTTCGAGACAAAGAATAAACTCCTAGAGAAAAGATGCAAATAAAATTACTATCATAATCTTTTGTTTTTTATTTGCAAGTAGAGGAGTGAAGAGAAACAAAAGCATGGAACATAGCATCTGTCATATCAGAATATAAAAAGATGATCCTGGCACCAAATGAAAAAGCTCTAATTCATTTGCAAATCAAGCCTGCCAGTTCTATTTCAAGCTGGCGGTAACTGTCAAGAGTTAACAAGATAATCACTTTCAATCCTGCCTTCAATGGTACATTACACTGTTATTCCATTCAATAAGGCCCTTCTTTGGGGCACTGGATGAATGGTTTTCATTTCGAACTCACACAAAAAGTTGCAGAAAAAAAAAATCCATGGGGCTTAAGAAAGAAATCCCTTTATGGGCATTTATCTGCCGGCACTTGCTTTTAGGCAAAATGAGATATTTGGATACACTGGTGTCCATTCACTTCCTCTATTCCTTCAGGCCCTCAGTCTGGTGATAAAAAAAAAAAAAATCCCACAAGGAAACCTCAAGCCTGTTTAGTTTGGGGTTGGGTTTTTTTTTTTTAAACTATCTATGCACATTAAACAAGTTCTGCAATAATCTTTGGTAAATACTTCACACCACACTGAAACGACATCGTGTTTGAACAGCTCCATCTTTGTCTAAATTCATTATAAACTGCTCAAAAAATAGTAAATGCTCATGAAAATCGTGCTTAGGGAAACATTCGCCAGTTGCTCATTAAATATTCAATAAAAATAAAGTTACCAATTAAAGGCCCTCTGCCTAGGAAACAAGGCAACCTCCAATTTATCTGAATTAATTACTTGTAATTCTTCTCTAAGACTCTGTGCCATAAATTCTTCCCAAGAGGGGAAAATCTTGTAGAAGTTTATTAAGTATTTTAAACTTATCTGCTGGCACCCAACTTTCCACTAAGACCTGTGAATAAAACACTTCATGCTTTGGCTTTTGCTCAGTGCTCCAAATTCACATTGCAAGACACAGCCTTGGTTCCACTGCACAGATCTCATTCTATTATTGCATGTTCATGTTTAAAGGGTGGGATTGATGATCTTGGAGATGATCTTTTCCAACCTCAATGATTCTACAGTGGCAATTTAAAGCTTCTACACTGACTTAGAAAAAAATGGGAAAAAAAATAGTGATTTGTTTCCATTCTTTAATCCCCACAGGTCTCAGTTCAGAGAACAAAGCTAAAATCTGTATTTAATATCTGAACTGAGCTCTGCTTATCCAACCTATAACCAATGCAGAGCTGACAATACTTTTTATTTTGTTTTTTTAACCAGCAAAAACCACCTTCCTCAAACCCAGGGACCCACCTCACCCATCACTTCTTATTCCATTTGCACAACTCTGAAGATTTTTGACTGTTTTTCTAACCCATCACTACACGTCAGACAACTTCTTCCCCACGCTCCTCATGCAAATGCTCCTTTCTGTCCAGGGTTTCCTTTATGGAAAGTCTAAACACCACAGGTTATGGCTTTGTTTTTGTTCTTTGCACTGCACAAGTTCTTCCAATGTTCTAAACACAGAGATGTTCTCATAATTAAATGAACACCTTAACAAACCCAAACCCTAAATGCCTCTATGTAGTACTAGGATACAGCAGGTTTTGTTGCCCTACTGCCCCTCCTTCCCAAAAAGAAGGAATATAAAATAAAAATTAATTAAAAGTTCACACAATTTTGAAAGAGCACAAGATGTTTCACTTAGAATAGAAATCAATAGGCAGTGACAGATGGATTTCAAACAGCCGGTCAGGACTTTAAAGAAAAATAATAAAGTCCCAAAAAAGCCCAGGAGAAATTTGGGATGTGTTCCCTGCCTCTCTAGCCAGCAGCAGGATGACACCAGTACTGCTGAAAAATAAACAACTGATTAAAAACTAACAATGAACCAACAACTGATCCATTTGCACAGCTCAGGTGAAAGACCAGGATCACCCAGCAATCCTTGGATGCACAGATGTTAAGAAAAGATTAAGAAAAGGCAGTTCCATGTTTCCAGTGTCCCTGAAGATGAGTGCAGCCCTTTGGGAATCATGGTCAGGTTCAGCCCAGCCCCCCAAAGAGCCATTTTGCCAAAATTCCAGTGCCTGGGACTGCATTTGATCCAATTTTAGCACCCTGAAACCTCGTGCTTTTTTTGGGCATCCCTGCTGGGAGGGATAAAAACCCAGTTTGGAGATGCTCTTGCAGGGCTCCTCTTCATGTCCCTGCAGGCTGAGCTGGTTTAATTCCTCTCCCTTCTTCCATCCAGCCTGGGTTGCTCTCCCTGAGGGACTCAGGGGCACGCTCAGAACATTCTCAGAATGTCTCAGATACATCAGACAGGTCCAGGTTTTCATTCCTGCACAAGAGAAAAACTTCCCTGTTCCTGAAAAGAGCGGATCTACCTCATCTGAGAATATTTAGTTTTAATCTCCTCAACAACCTCAGCTTTTCCGATCAGAACAGCTTCGAGTTTCAGGCTTTACTTCACAATTGAACTTATTTTTTGCATCTCAACTCGATGCAGCCCTAAGGAAAACCTTTGGAAGTCTCTTGGTTTCTCCAAGATGGTCATTCCAAGCGGTCCAGTCTAACTTTCAGTGAGGAAGGGAGTTGTATCTTCTAGCAACTTCCACGCCGGGCTGTGTTGCAAGACAAACGTGTGAAATTTTAAAAGGTAGAGCTGAAGTTGTTCAAGCTTGAGGGGAAATTAGATCCTTGGCCACAAACAAAGAGGAAGAAATAGTATTTCATCAAAATTAAAAATAGAAACTGATTGCAAGTCTCAGAAACATCTGGCCGAACCCAAGCCTAACAGACAGCGATAAAAATAACCTGGAAGTGCTCTGAAATTAATGAAAACATGAGGGGGGGGGGGGAAATCAAATCAAATTCACACCAGCTAATTGGAGCTCATGAAGGAGAGGAGATGGACAAGGATCACTAAAGGGATCCCTCGTACAGCAGTTCCCACTTTGGTTTTCACAGGATTCAGCCCAAAGCAAGGCTGGGCACCTCTGGGACGTGGCTCTGCCAGGGCTGAAAACACCAGTATGGGCTGGAGCTCGATGTCCAACACAGCGTGGTGAGAACAAGGAAAGACCTGCAAGTTCCACTAACTCACAATTTGTACTTTTTGGTAGAAAATTTGACAGCCTAAAAAAAACCCCAAAAACCATCAAGCGAAGCTCTCTGAGCTCTTCGTGCTCCTCGAGTTGAACCAGAACCTCCTTAAGGCTTCCACATTCCCTTACTCATTAAATCTAAACTTCTTACCACACCGCACTGGTCTTACTCATTTCACTCTCTTGCTCTCAGTAATTTGCTTTTAAGCTTTCACTGCCACGAAAAACTAACACCATCTGTTTTCCTTGGAGTTTCTCGCTCCCAGCGCTTCCCCGAGGAAGCGCCCGGCGGAAACGGAGAGCGGGACCGGCCCGGCAGGACAGAACAAACTCCCAAGGAGCTGCCAGCCAGGCATCTAGACAGGGAATCCCGGAATCCCAGCACGGTTTGGGTTGGAAGGGACCTTAAAAACCACCTCGTTCCAACTCCCCCACCACCACGGGCAGGGACGCCTTCCCCGAGAATCTCCCAGAAGCATTTTGTGTTTTGGCGTTTCCTCAGCGAAATTAAAATAATTCGTGTTGCACGTTATTGATTTCCCACCGGCTGGACCAAAATGAGACCAAGAAACGGCAAAAATACAAGACGTGTCTCGTTCTACAGCCAAGATTTCCTTCAAAGGTTATTTTTTTAATATGGAGTGAAGAGATTCCTGAAGGAATTGAGCACCACAAACATGGCAGGCTCCAAGGAAAGCTGGATCCTAAGGAATTTGGAGGCTGATGGTTAAAACCAGCACTTCCTGTTGTATCTGCAAATCTTGGAGGTGAAGTGAAATATTTTATTAAAAAAAAGAAAGACCAAATAAGTGGCCAGATCCTTCCAGGGCAGCAATTCCCAGAGGATTCACAGACCATACAAAAGACCTGGGAACGTGGGTGATCCGGCTGAGACTGAGCAACCACTGCTGGTGGGAAGAATTCCGAGTGCGCAAAGAACCCGGGGAATATCCAACAAACACCTCGAGTCACAAACCCAGCCAGGAAGTTGCAGCCAAATTTATGTGTCACACGTCCCCTGAAGCACTCACCAACCTGCTGCTCCTGAGGGACTCCCTGGAATCACTGAAAAGGGCCGGAAAAGATCTCCAAGACCTCCAAGTCCAGCCTTCGACCAAATCTCACAATTAAATTCTATTATGAAATACAACATCCAATTCTTTGAGCACTCCAGGGATGGTGACTCCACCCCTGCCCTGGGCAGCCCCTGCCAGTGCTTAACCAATCCTTCAGGGAAGAAATTCTTCTTCCCATTGTCCAGCCTGAGCCTCCCCTGGCTCTCACAGACCCACTAAGGATGGAAAAGAAAAAAATCCAACCAGAGTCCAACCACTCCTGAACGGATGCTTTAGCACAAGCCCAGGGCAGTGCAGGTTTACATTAAAATTGCCTATTTTTACCTCAAATCAAGGCTGACACTTCAGGGTGGTGGCCTCAACCAGCCCAGAGTCAGCCGAGTTCACGTGTGAATCGAGGTTTTGCAATTTCTCAAAGGAGGAACAGCCACAAAACCCTTCACCAACAGGAAATTCTGTTCCCAGGATTAAGGATTTTCCCCTATTTTATCACAACGCTCTTCGTATTTGTCTTATTTCCCTCTTTTCAAGGAATGCATCCAGTCTTACTGATGTTCCTCAGAACAACCCGAATTGTTTGCTAACTGCTGCTGCAAGAGGGTCGTGGGGAACATTGGACCTGTGGCTGGAAGGGATTAAAAGAAAATAATAAATTTAACGAATAAATTCAATAAATAAATTCATAATTTAGAAAAAACGTGCAAAATGAGGGACTGACCTCCACAAACAGCACCTTGATACTGCTGGAAAAAAAAAAAAGTCTCCTAAATTGGCTTTTCCCCTCATTTTCAGTTTGGGCTGAAAGTCGCAATTTCAACACACAAAATTATTACGTCTTGCAAAGAAGTGCCACAAAGGGGTGTCCCCAGGAAGTGGGACTGGAACTGCTCCAAGCAGTCAAACACACCCATGGGCTCAGCACAAAGCTCAGGACCGAGGGGCCTCTCACACAAAGGCAGGGCAGGATAAGCCACTGCTTAACTTTCTGTTCAAGCAAGGTGTTGCAAAGTTACACCAACATCTGGGCATAATTTTCAGGCCTTTCAGACAGGTCAAAATGTTCTGACAATGTAAATAAATAATATATATATAAAACAAACAAATAAATAAATATACAAAGCCCCTTCCTCTGGTCATCATGGCTTCAGCCCAACCAGGTCAGCATTTGGATGAGTAACTGTTACACCAATCCCAACAGCAGAGAGTGGAAGAAACTGGAAGAACCAACTGAAGAAATTTAAAAATAAAGTTGAAAACTTTGTCCCTACGTACAAGAGGAAACAACAGTTTAGTTGTCTCTACATGTATTTTTTTTTGCCCAGCAGCAGAAATACAGCACAGCCAACAGCTGGAGTGAACAGTGCTCAAACTGCAGTAAAACGGGGGAAATCATTTCAGCTGTGGGGTAAAATTTGCAAACTCTGCTTCATATCTGGGATTCAAGGTGGGCTTTTCTGTGCAGATGTGAAATGACAGAAGCTGCACAAACCAGGGGAGAAAATAGCAGTAAAATGTCCAGCCTTTGTGCATACAACACAGCCTAGCACAAGGTACTTGGTGTGCTACAAAAGCGCCAAAAATAAGTTTAAAAATTAATAAATTGGTCGTTTCAAATGCTTTTCTTTGGCCCGTTCTATGTGTGGCACTCAGGTCACCCATCGTGAGGACAGTAATGGGGAAGGCTGAAAGCAGCACCCTCTGGAGCATCTCCTGCACTTGCAGGGTGTCACAGACCTGACTGGGAATGACAAAACACCAAGTGCTGAGAAATATCTGAGAAACTGTAATAGCCCAGCACCAGGTAGATATTTTTTTAAAAATTAAAATACAGCCCCGAAGTCAGGGCCGAGGGAATTCGCTCTCTCTTGGATGTGGAATTGATCTGAATGCAATTACTTCACTCTTTTCAGCTCCGTTTGACTTTGAACTAAACACCAATTAATGCACAAACAAGATCTGTTAACTCCAATACTGATTTTTTCCATAAAAGACATGAAGCAAATTTATTGGCTTTCACTGAATGGCCTTCAGCAATCGCAGCCATCACCCAGGCAAGCTCAACTTCATTTTCCAGTGGTCACTTAAACCCTTAATTCTCACGATAAAACTCCCTCAGCCTTAGTTTTAAACCCCTTAAATTAGCAAACAAGACATCACATAATGTATGCTCCAAAGCTGGGACCTTCCAGTGCTTCAGCTGCGACGCAGCCATTGAGCCATGGCCAATATAAGCTCATTTGAATAATCAATATGACAACCTTATTTTTCTAATGCAAACAGGATTGCTACAGTAAGGTGTCTCACTGCCACATCACAGTCATGGCCTCTTTTAACCCCTAATTAGATTTAGGCGATTATCCCTGCTCTTCCTTACAAGTGTACAGCCCGGATAAGGGATGACAAAAGCTATCTGCCACTTACTCAGCCTTTGCAGACTGCAGGTTATCCAGGGAGATACAGGGGAAGATCAGCAAACAATTGTTATTCATATCATCTCCAGTTTGGAGATAGTCACAGTTTGCCATACACGCTAAGGGAAAATAGCCCAGAGCATTAGGTAAATGCAAAACGCTTAAGAACATCGGGGTTACACAGATGGAAATTCAAGGTGATGTTGGGGAATTATGTTTAATTCAAATTGGTTATCACAAAGAAAACTATGGAGCAATGGTTTTGTGCCTCACACAGGAAACCCTGCCTTTTCAAGAGATTTCTGCTCATTGTCTGGCGGTGTGTAACATTTTACATGGCTATTTCTAGCAAAAAAAAAAAAAAAGAAAAGAAAAAGAAAATCAAACTTAGAAACAGCAATCCCAAAAGAATTACATTGCTCAACAAAGTCCGAGCAGACAGAGAAGATCTATTACAGAAATGTAATCACATTTCATTTACAAGAACTCTTATCTCAAGCACTTAAACATAACATTTAAACAGTTTTCCATTTTATTGTGCTCAGTATTGGAGCTAATAAGATAGAAAAGTATAATCACGTTAGCAACATTTCTATTGCATTACATAAACACAGCGCGAGATTAAAGGCAGAGCAGGGGGAAGGCAGCCTGGAAAACGGAGCCCTGGATTTCTCCTGGCAGACAGGGATATCGCTGGGATCATGTGTGAAAACCGCCACGCCGGAATCGGATCGCGTGTTCCCAAAACAGCCGTTCCCAGACTGCCTGGAAAAGGGATTTCACCGCGCGCTCCCCGCACGGGAAGGCGTTTTGGAGCAAAAGCACTGGCTCTTACTGGAAGGATCATTTATCCAAGGCAAGTAAAATTTTCAGAGTTGCTAAAAAAACCACTTTTCAGAGCTTTGAAAAGCACTGAAGGGGGATGTATTTTTAAAATGTTGTACAGATTGTGATTAACCCCCTTACCAGCAAGGCTAAAAGCGGCTCCAGCGCGATCCCCGCGCCGGGCTTCGTTTCCCACGGAGGAACCACTGCAGCTCTTCCCACATTTCTGCTCCATCCACGGCACAGGACGGCTCAGGCTGGAGGGGACCACAGTGCCCGTCTGGTCCCACCTCCCTGCTCCAGCTGGGCCATCCCAGGGCACGGGACTGGAGTTTTCCCCAGGAGACCCCACAGCCTCCCTGGTCCAGGTGGAGCTCGCTGGGGTCGGTCCCTGCCCGTTCCTCTGGTGCCACTGCTGGGCCCTGGGGCAGAGCCTGGGCCCTGCCCCAAAATTTGCAGTACAGAGAAGGAAGAGAACCAACCAACCATGGAGAAGGGAAGGCTCCAGGGAGAGCTCAGAGCCCTTTCCAGAGCCTGAAGGGGCTCCAGGAGAGCTGGAGAGGGACTGGGGACAAGGCATGGAGGGACAGGACCCAGGGAATGGCTTCCCACTGCCAGAGGGCAGGGATGGATGGGATCTTGGGAAGGAATTGTTCCCTGGGAGGGTGGGGAGGGGCTGGGATGGAATCCCCAGGGAAGCTGTGGCTGCCCTGGATCCTTGTCCCTGGATCCACCCAGGCTGGATGGGGCTTGAAGTAAATAAATTTATCAAAACCTAGGAAACTTGGTCAGAAGAAAATTTCTCTCCCTTAAGAAAGGTGAGAAGCACAACCTAAAAATAAGTCAGAATATGTTACAGTGCAGCACATAATTTTCAAAAACGGTATTTAAAATATACAGCATGTAAAATTTCAAGCCTTTATAATCTAGATCTAATTATCTAATATCAATTTACTGAGTTATTGTAGCCTGAACGTTTATAAATGAAGAAAAAAGTAGCAGAATTATTAAAATTACCTTTCAAACTCATGGAAAGAGTTTCTGACAAGCTCTGGGGCCTAAAGCTTGTTTTGCTTTTTTTAAAATAAATTAATTGATGGACTTTAATATTTTGTCCTCCTCAATAAAAAACACACTGTGACCTCTAAAATCCGATTTAGTGGCTCCCACTCCATATAAACCTCTTCCTTCTCTTCTATCTTCATGCTCCTGACTCACAGGGGACCTGTAAATTAACTCCCAGCAGAAGCTCCCACTGCAACATTATCCAAAACTTCATCCAGGTTTGGTTTTTTGTAAACACTGCTTAATGTGGTCAGGAAACAAAAGGTTTCCCCTTTGACAAGGCAGAGCAAAAGGGGAAATAAAAAGGAAAAAGGGAGATGGCAGAGACAGGCACATGAAGCCTTCTCACTCCTGCCCCTGCATTCCCCACCCCTCTCCCACAAACCCATTGTCTGTATTTCCCTAATATTTCTCAAAGCACAGAGCAATGCCCACCTGACAGGAATCAATGGGAAACCCCCTTTTCCCTCTTGGACACAGCATGATCCCATTAAGCAGCCTCAAAAGATTCTGATCCGAGCAGCCAAGGCAGACCTTCCTGATCAATTCCTTAATCCACGTGGAGAGAATGGACTGATCCTGCTGGTTCGATTTCAGCCCAGGGAAAACCATTCCCAACATAATTCACCATTAAATGGGCCTTGTATTACAAGAACTTCAGCTGCTGGGAGCAGCTGAGGAGCGAGGCAGGATCCAGGAGAATCCCCAGCACATCCAAGGTGCTCCCTCCGGGTCTGCCTCCCCTTTTCTACCCTGGAAGTCACCCAAGCATTTCCCAGCCTCGCCCTTCACGGATGTTTAAAGGTGTTGGTTTTTACACTGCAAATAATGTAAAAATTGATGGCTGAGGGGGAAGTGATTCCCAGCCTTTCCCCCCAGAAAAGCTGCAATGCCATCAAGAGCACCCTCTGCATATCTGGAGCTCTCTTACGGGAACCAGACTCAGAAACTCTCAGCCTGGAAAATCTGGTGGGTTGGACAGCCTCTTCTCCTTGGGGAGATCCAAGAACCTTCCCACTCCAGTGGAAAATTCCTCTAATGAAATGGTGTGGAAGCAGAAAAATGCCTGCACAGGTTACCTGTAGGGTTTTACTCCTGCTGAGCAGGAACATCCTGCCCTGCACAGAACCAGGACGTGCCAAGGATGAAAACAGAGCCTGGAAGTAAACCATGGAATCCCAGAGGGACTGGGGTTGGAAAGGACCCTAAGGACCATTTCATTCCACCCCCCCTGCTATGGGCAGGGACACCTCCCACTGTCCCAGGCTGCTCCAAGCCCCAGTGTCCAGCCTGGCCTTGGGCACTGCCAGGGATCCAGGGGCAGCCACAGCTGCTCTGGGCACCCTGTGCCAGGGCCTCAACACCCTCACACAGAGAGGAATTCCTTCCCAATATCCAATCTAAATCCCTCTTCTCTTAATTTAAAACTATTCCCTTGTGTCGTATCACTGATCAACAATTTACATTATTTCATTTAAGTTTGTCACGTTATTTCATAATTCCAGCTAACAGAAAGGTCCAAAATTAGACCAGGATTAGAAAAGCTTTCTTCAAACAAAGATTCTCCTTCCCTTCCTAATCAAAGCCATGGATGGTTTATAATCTCCATAGCAGGTAAGCTCATTCCAGAAAAAGCATTCCCAATCCAAAATACGAGGTGCAACAGAGAGTTTAACATCCTAACGTGAATTTCAATTCCACTTTACCACAGCATTATCTTTTAGATGGGCTGTGTGTGACCTGCCTCTCCTTTGCCTGCTCCGAGGAGCAGTTGGGGCTGGGTTTTCCCCAAATCCTTGCTGGGATCCGTGGGTTTAGTTGCGGGGTGCAGGAGCAGGGTGCCCGGTGAGGTGATTACTGTATCTCTGCTGCTCAGTATCTGCAGGGTGTCTCAGTGCCACTCCAACTACTTAAACCCAGTAAAGAGATTACAGCTCACACTAACTGGATTTGCACAGCTCCGGATCATTCAGTTTGGATTCCTCCTGCCCAGATTAAGGGAGGCCATTAAAACAATAGTCAGCTGCTCTCCCAGCACAAGGTGTCCCAGGGAAAAAAAAAAAAAAAAACAAAAAGAACCCCAAAACTCCATGTTTACATTCAGAGCGTGTGTGTGTTTGGACATGTGGGCAAACAAAACCCTCTTTCAGCAGGAATACTCGGCGTTCAAGGAATGATTCCATTAAAAAGCCAGGATAATGCAAATTATATAGTTATAAAAGGACAATCATGGTGGTTGGCAGTTTTAAAGGAGCGGAGAGTTTGGAAAATTTTAAACAGCTTAAAAGAATGTGTGTCTTTGAAGATACTGCCTTCAAATGCATTCCAAAACCTATTTCTGGAAATAGGGAGAAATATAATTCCCTCAACATAGCCCATGAATTTAGCAGGGAAGCTCCTTTGACAGCCATCACTAACTGACAGTCTGAACCGCAGAATCTGAACACAAAACTTAGACTTTTGTGCTTAGCACAAAAAGTACTTAATGAATGAAAATGAAATGGTGGCTCTGAACCAAAATCTATTTATTTTCCAGAGCCAGTGGTTCTCCAGCACCTCCTGTGCAGTTTTGCTCCACAGCTTACACACGTGTCCCATCCACGCTGGCTTTTCCAGCTGTCTGGGAGTGAAAGGAAAAGAAATCATCCCATATGCTGCTGCCTATTAAATAAATGGCCAGTCTTTTGAGTCCTAAAAGGGGATTTTTAGCAAACAAAAAGAAAAACAAGGCCAACACAGCTTAGACAACAATAGCAACAAATCTCGGTCAAAGGCAAGTGACCCTCGAGCTGCTCTGGGCATATGGAGGTCTCAGTCCTTTTCAGGGAAAACCCTTCCTCTGCTTCCCATTAGCCTTTGGCTGACTTTCCAGGAGGAAACTGTCCTCATTTGGCCTCTCAGCTGCTTCCTTCTGCTCTCCAGCACCAACAGCTTTTCCAGCAGAGCTCCTCCGCTCCTCGTCCATCACCCCGAGCGCGCCCACGCGCTCCCTCGGCACTGCGAGCCCCGGACGCTCCCAGGAACCTTCCTCGGAGCACCTGGGTGGGAAGCAACCCAAGCTGCTCAGCTCCTTTTCCATCGGGAAGCGCGGATTCCGAGAGGCCGGGCGACTGAAGCTCTCTGCACCGAGCTCACCCCCCAGACCTACCGCAGCTACGAGCTGCCTTCTTCGTTACCTGCTTCAGGCACCTCGCGGCTGGGCTCTGCCTGCAGGCAGGAAGGAAGGCAAAAAGCAGTAAGAATAAATAAATTAATTGATTAACAGAAGAGGCATTTTGGTTTTATCGTGGATAAATGACTCCCTTGCCGTGACAACACGTCCTAAAGATCCTGGAAAACCCACTTGGAGTCAAAGTAAGCACCTGGCAGTCACTGGAGCATCCCAGGCTGGACAAAGGGGCTCAACTCGTCATAAAAGTTTAGAAGCTGCTCTTCGAGAAGCTACCAAAAGAAATCGCTGGAACTATGAAGTCCTACCAAGCATCTTAAAACTTTACTACAAGCACCTCTCGGCAGCGTGACTGGAGCTCTTGTAAAGTCCTCGTAATTTAGTCCAGACACTGAAAATAAACCCGCTCGGATTAAGGAAAGGTTTTCCCCCTCTGACAAAAGAACAAAGAAATTTCTCCTCTAAGCATTCAAACTATTTTCCACCACAGGATGGAGTAGTTTGGTTTCAGCATTCAAAATGCAGTTGCTAATTTTAAACAGATTTTAAACAAGTTCTCCAGTTTTTCTCTGAATTTCCACGTTTGCAATGGATCTTTGGCCACAGACTCTACAATTCCCACCAGCCCGTTGCTGCTGCAGGAAAGGCTCTGCCATCATTTTCCTGGAAGCACCTCCTCTAGGATGCTCATAACTCAACAACAAGAATACGACCAAGGTTGAAACACGGCAAGCAAAGTTCCAGTCCAGAAGCAATCCTTATTTATTATATTTGGGATCAAAACTCACAAAGTAAATGTATTTTCCTTTTGGACTCCTGAGCTACAAACCAAATACAACATACTTTCTCTGTATTTTCCTCATAAAATAAGGAAATAAACTCTAAAGAAAATCCAAATAATCACAAAGAACTCCTGAATTCAAGACCTGAGTAGTGCAAATTAACCAAGTGTCGCAGCACCCTGAACATCAATTTGTATTTGCACATTTCTGCTCCCTAAGAAATGGGTTTTGTCAGGTAAGATTTTGAGGAAAAGGTCTTGGAGAGACAAAATCAGCCTTGGTGTGACAAAACCCAATTTGGAAGTGAATGGGGACGAGTGAACACATATCTGGGGCCAGCAACTCCAGAGACCGTGTTTGTGTGTAACTGGATGAGATGAACACCAACATTTTATGGATTTTGAAAGCCACCCCTTGTGATAAGAGACTCATCCTTCTTCTTGCCATCAACATAAACAGGTGGCACCCCAGGGACTGCTCCCAACCTGAATTTATTCCCTCGGGATTGCTGAGGGAGCCTCAGACCTGATGAGGGCCTCACATCCTTACAAACATGACTTTTTCCCTACTTACAAAAAAAAAAAGCTCCTAATTTTCCCAGCCAATTCTGCCTCTCACGGAACCTTAAACCACCACGGCTACAGCTCTTGGGCTCAGGAAGGCTTACAGAAGTTTTGTGCAGTATCCTCAATGCTATTCAGGCTAAAAAGCATTTAGAAAGGACATTAGGAATGGCAGACCCACCTCCCGCCTCTCATTTCTCCCTGCTGGAAACCCCTTTCTTAGGGCCATGGCACGAGGCAGGTGATGAGGAGATTCCTTCTATAAAAGCAACAACAGAGCTACAAAATACAACTTTTTAAGTGGTTTTATACACAGGAAACTTTTTTTACAAGTCTACCCACCACAACAACAGCAGTTACAGACTCTTTGGACATTAGAACTATTTTCTGATAACCAGACTCTGTAAGAAAATGTACTTATTTCACAAACTTTGGAAAAATAAAGTTATTCTCAGAGCAGGTGAAGCACTTGAGATTCAGTACTCACAACATCCCAGAGCCAGCAGCTGCCAAAATCATGGAATCACGGAATGGTTTGGGTTGGAAGGGACCTTAGAGCTCATCTCATTCCACCCCCTGCCATGGGCAGAGACACCTCCCACTAAATGTGAGTGATCAGTAGTGCTTTACTCTCAGCAGTGGGTTATCAATTAATTATAGGATCTCTTTTTTTCAAAAAAATGTGGTTTTTACAGCAGAGGTTATAATAATTCCTAACTTTCTCAGCAAATAGTTTTAAATACCACATTTACATTCACGTGCATGAAGTACTAAGAAATTCAGTGTATTAGTCCCTATTATTAAGTCAGCACTGAATTTATAAATACCAACTTATTTCTTAGTTGTGGAACCGTAACTGGTTAAAACCGAGCAGAATCCAAACCAAAAGAACATTCATGGGATCTGTCAACGCAATTCCTCAGAATAAACAATTTTAAGCAGGTTTTACTGCTCCTTTAAAGCCCGACCCTTCAGCTCCTGGCGAGACACGTGCCCCAAACGTGCCAGAGGAATCTTCCCTCCCGATCAAACGCTCCCCCTCCGCCGCTGCTGAAAGGCAACAAGAGCTCTCTTTACAACGCCCGTCCTCCCCGATCAATTTTGCATGAAAACGTGTCAGCCCAGCCCGGAGTTTCCTGCTGTCAGGCTGGGAGCGCGATAAATGTTTAATGAAAACAACACACCCAGCTCGGTGTCAGACAACAGTGCGCGCACGGCCCCCTTTGATCCCAACACGCGCTTCCGAGGAGTTCTGGGGGTGCTCTGCACCACACAACTCCATAACCTATATGCAAATCGGGGGCAATTACCATAAATGACTTCCTACTGCACCGTGTGGGAAGAAGGAAGGGAAAATTCACAGCGTGCCGAGCTCCGGGAGAGTCTGACTGCTGTCAAACTCGGAGAAGTCCAACGTTCCCACTTTACTCCTGATGTTTTCTGAGAAAAACTCATCCACAGCCATCAACCACCCATGTCCCACCCATGGGGCACCGGGCGTGGAAATCCGACTCCAAGGGATTTGGGGAAATGCCACTGGAAAAAGGCCCCAAGACAGAGCGACCTCAGCGAAACTCCAAAGACCTGAAGTGTGGAATTCAAAGGAAAAATGGAGATTGTGTTTGAACAATGAACTCCTCAGCTCTGTAACATTAACAGGACACAGGGAATGGCTTCCCACTGCCAGAGGGCAGGGCTGGATGGGATATTGGGGAGGAATTGTTCCCTGGGAGGGGGGGCAGGCCCTGGCACAGGGTGCCCAGAGCAGCTTGGCTGCCCCTGGATCCCTGGCAGTGCCCAAGGCCAGGTTGGACACTGGAGCTTGGAGCAGCCTGGGACAGTGGGAGGTGTCCCTGCCATGGCAGGAGTTGGAATGAGATGGGATTTAAGGTCTTTCCAACCCAACCCACTCCAGGATTCTGGGATCTGTCAAAGCATTGAAGAAGCTGTGAAACCATTAATGCCCAAATGTACCAATAACCTTATTAAGGATCAGGAATTAAACCAGTGGTCAGGTTTGATTAATGGTTCACCACTTCTTTTCTCTTAACAACTGAGAAGCTGCTCTTAATTTATTCCATTAAAAATTGTCAAAACCACTTGGAGAAGTAATCCAAAATTCCACTACTACACCAGCAACGATGAGACCCATAAATCTAGGAAAAGTTATTTAAAACCAACCAGCTTTTAGGAGCTCTTTCCCCCGCAACCTAACAACGAACAAGGAGCCTTACGAAAAACACATCTCAGAACAACAGAATTTGCATGTTTTGAAGCTGATCAAGACTTGAAACATCAAAATTCAACAGCACACCCAACCAGGTCAATGAAGACACGTACGCAGGTTGCTTTAAAACAAGTGAATTTCAAAAAGCATAAATAAAAGATGAATGTAATGCTTTGATTAGTAAAAAAAAAAAACAGTGGAAAAACATTGTAGTACTACAAAACCCCTCACTTTTGCCAACTTGGACAGCTGAAGACTTCCTGCATGTAGATGTTGCTGGTCTAAACGTGGGATTTGGGAGTGGAGGGAACTCCATGGAGCTGCCGTGAGCTCCCAGCCCACATTCCAAGCAGCTGCTGCCATGAGTTCGGTCCATAAAGGCTGGAAAAGCAGAACACCCCTTAAAACAGTCCAGGATGTAAGGGGAGAGGAGTTGAGCTGCATCACAGCCCATCTCCATGAACAGCTGGTGCTTCTCCAGCAGCCCAGTTCAGTGCTCAGTATTAAAGAATCATCACTGAAATGGGGAATGCCAAGGGACAATGCCCAGAATACTATTTTTAAAATAATATTCATTTTTTTACTTTCGAAATCTCTCTTGAGATGTTTACTGTGACAAGATTTACCTTCAAAGAACCTAAAGCTGCCTCCAAAAACACTCCAAGCACAGGCCTTTCCCCCCTCACATCTACAAACACACCTGAGCCAAGCACAGGGCAGAAAATCACCATTAGGGTTTACAGGAGCCACAAACAAATTTACTGCTTAATTAGTGAAAAAAATGCATTTGGATTCTGTGCTTTAGAGGAGCAGTAAAGCCCCAAATACACAACAGCTCTGAGAGAAGCTGCAGTGCTGCCAAGCTGAAATACCTCCTTTTATGCAAAGTTAAACCATAAAGTCAAGCAGCACCTGAGAATTTATGTTCCATCTTCCCACAGTCTGGCTTCAGGCTGATCTTCATTATGGCTCCAAAGCAGCTATTTTGAATAAATACATTCCAAACAGCCATGAATTTAAACTGGGAACTAGCCTGGTCCTTGAGGTGCCTTTGAGGAAGGATCTGCTCCAAATACTGAGGTCACAGGATTGTTTCCACTACAGATTCCCTGATGCTGGCGGTTCTAGACGGGCTCTGCAGAATAATGAGACTTTCAGTGCTGATCTAGACTCCGGGTCTAGAAATTAATCTGCTTGGAGAGTCCAAACTGGATCCAACTTCACCAGCAATTTTCCTGCTGCTGCAGGGAACAAAGGGAAAATTCCAGAAGCCAACAGAAGCCCACGTGTGGGTGGAAGATGCTGCTCTAGAAATTCCCCAGGAGCGTTTTTCAGTGGGAATCCACCCCAGGGAAGTTCATGAAGCGACACCTCAGTGTTTCCTTCTTTGGAAGGGATCAGATAAACAGGGAAAAGACAAACACCCCAGTAAAGGCTGCTCAAGAGCCTGATGTATAAAGCAGAGGGGATTACATCAATTGCCTTTCCTGAAATCAACAATCCCAGTTATTCCAAGCAGGAATCTGCTGACAGCAGGTTCACCCAGAGCAAAGCTTGTGCTGAAACTGCATTTCTGAGCCTCAGCTGAAGCCCAGGAGGAACTTCTGCCACTGGGAGGAGGCATAGGTGTGCGTGGACAGTGAAATTCATCTTCTCATAGCAAACAGTCCTCACACTTTCCAATATTCCTCATTTTCCCCTTAAATTGTGGCTATTCTACATGGGAAGAAGGTTTATATTAACCAATTGCAGAAAGCTCTTTAGCCCACCTGAAACCAAGGAGGGAAAAGGGTTGAAAATTAAACCACCACTTAGCGTGAAACGTCGTCACATCGCACAACCGTAAAACCCTAAAAACCCCACTACCCAAATTTTTTCAGTAATTCCCACTTAGCTTACATTAAACATAACTTAAGGCAAAGGAAAATTATTGCAAAAAACAAAAGGCCACCGAGTCGCCGCCCGGCTTCGCCCCGGCCCCGCCACTTCTCGTTTCACTTACCCGGCCTTGGCGCCACAAATCTCCTTCTCCTTGCCTTTGCCCTTCTCCTTGGCCTTGTCCTTGTCCCGGCCCTTGCGGCGCTCCCGGGAGCCGCCAGGGGTTCTCCTGTGGCCGGACCTCTCGCTGCTGCGGCTGTAGGAACGCTGCCGGGCTCGGGACCGCGACCTGCGCAAACCCCACACCGTCAGAATCCTTCCCGCCGGCGCCGCCCCTCGGGTGAAGCTTTCTTACTTCATTTTTAACAGAGTTAATAAATGTATTTATCAAAGCAACGCGTTCGCCCGTTTAATGCCTATGAACTGACAATTCAGCAAAAGAAGTGAGAAACGAAACGCCGCTCCCGCTCTGGAAGGAGACGCAAAATAACTTAGAACACACGACACAGGGTTCATCCACCCACAAAGTCATCCTGGAGCTGCTGGGGAAGGAAAAGAAGGGAATTTTTCATTCAGCGTTAAAGTTGCTGAGTTCTGAGCAATTCAGCTTGGAAAATAATTAAAGAATTTGGCTGCTACTGAACGCTTCTTTCTACGCCCTAAATATGTTATCACCAATAACGATGTTCCAAAGAAATCCAGAAAAACCAGAAGTGATGTGGCCAAACCAACCCCTCAATGTTCAGAGATTTGGTCACCTTAAGAGTATTTTTGGCAAAAAACGTGTAAATATTCCAACTCTGCACGTCCAGTAATGCCAGAACTGCACACAGGGGGTTTGTGGATACATTTGGGGCTTGGTTGCTACTACTGCTCCTAACTTTGGTTACTAAGTTGAGTTCCTAAATGGATAAATTGCTCCTTTCTCAGTCCTGTTGTCCATTCCTCTGCAATCAATTCATGCTGTTCCTGATGTACTTGAAGGAAAAAAAGGTGAAGAAGTGTTAGGACTGGTTCTCTGTGTGTCCAAAATGCTTCCATTATTCCCGAATTTCTTGCAGAAGATTTTTTTAAACTTTATTTAATAATTTATCACGGATCAATGATACCTGGGCAGACAAGAGATATTTAGGAAAAAAATCAGGTCACGTTTTCCTTGGTTTCTCTCACCTGAGCACGCTGGCCTATGGAGTGTGTCCCTTCCCAGGGCAGAGGATGGAATGAGATGGGCTTTAAGGTCGCTCCCAACCCAAACCATCCCAGGATTCTGCAATTCCATGATCCCCATCAAAGTTCTGACGGCACCTCACAGAAAAGTTTCATTAAGTACTGAGGGAAATGGGGAAATCTTAAAAACAGGATAAAAAGTTTCTTTAGCACCTCTTGGAGTGTGAAACTCCCAAGGCCTTTAGAAGCCAAATCACGCAGAAAAAAATCCCTGCTTTTATAAAGCAGCAACTGCTTAATAAAAATCAACAATAGACTAAGCAAAAGAAAATCCTCCATCCAGATGAGGCTGTAAATTACATTTCTGGAATTTGTCCAGCACATGGGAGTTCAGGTCCCTGTTCCTGCCAGGAGCAGCTCCAGAGGTCAGAGCTGGGTTCCTGTTTGAGCAGCTGGTACCTTCAGCAGCCCTCCCGTCCTGGTCACTCTATTAACACTGATAAATAGCTCAAATTACCACTGCAGTGCTCTATTATGAACTAGAGAACACTTGCTGGCTCAAAATGGGTATTTAGTGTGTCACCACAAATGCAACAGTGTCCATCCAGCCATCCTTACTGCTCAGGCAGAGTTTTGCCTTGAAAGAGCATTCTGGGTGTTAAATCTAATTTTTGGTTGGCACAGAGACACTGCTTTCACAAGCACCGTGATGAGGCAGCACTGCCCTAAATCCACTGTTCCCAGGTAACCCTGATTTCTCAGAACTCTGCAGCCAAGTCCAAAACAGAAAAACAAACCCCAAGCAACAAAACCAGCAAAGCCCTGCAGCAACACAAATCACCTTTAATTGATGCAAGGCCCCTCCTCACTTCAGGGCATAGTCCCCTCAACAGGAATAACTGAGCAATCTCAAATATTTCTTGCCAAAGAACCTCAGTTTCTCAGCTCAGATCTGAACTTGAGTTCACGTCTACCTTCTGCAGGTGCAAGGAACAAATTCATCTCAGGCTGGATGCTCAATTCCTAAATTTCTGCTCATTCCCATATCTGTGGTGGCAGAACTGGTGGCAGGTGACAAAATTTATATACAGGAAACAGCTTTTAAAAATTAAAAGCAGCTTCCCTGGGCACCCTGTGCCAGTGTCCCACCACCCTCACAGGGAAGAATTTCTTGCCAGTATCCCACCTAAGCCCCTCCTGCATCAGCTTTAGGTCATTCCCAGTTGTCCCATCACTCTATGCCCTGGCAAAGGTCCCTCTTTGCCCTTCTTGTGAGCTGCCTTTAATTCCTATTAAAGTATCTTGCAAGATCTACAAGACAGGAAATAAAGATAAAACTTCCTCAAATGGAGCTCCCAAAAGTCATCTGTGTCCCCAGCTCATCATCAAACCAGAACAAAAGTCCACAGATCCGGCAGAGAAGACAGATTTTCTATTTTATCTACTGTTGAAAAATAACAAGAATCACAATTAGTCCTATTAAAGCAAGACCCCAAATGTTCAAATTATGGAACTACTGGAGGGAAAAAAAAAGTGAAGCTGGAGAGGCGATTTCCAGCAAGGATCCCCTTCCCCCCAAACGACACCCAAAACACCCACCCACCATGCCAAAGGTTAAGTCATTTAGTCAAGTTCAAAGATCTTCAAAGAGTTCTTAGATCCAGATAAGCCCATATGTTCCCAAAATTCTGTGAAAAGCCATTACTTTCCAATCTGCTTTTCATGTCTAAGTTACAGAACACACAGATGCTTGGCATCACTCAGGATCCCTAAATTCTCACACCAGATAATCAAGGCTCACCAATAACTTCCCTATCTCAAACCCTAAGAAATGGCTTTATTCCATCAACACTCGGGCCGCTTGTAAAAATTGAAAGTCTCCATAAAAGCCCATTCAGTTACTGCACAATAAGTGTTAATTTGCTAATTTCTTCACAGGTAATCAATTAAAATGTAAAATATTGGATAAAATTAGTTGCACTAAATTTAACAGCTGCTCCATAAGCATAATTAGTTTCACAAGGGCCATATGTATTCTGAGCAGAGCCCGAGTTGAAACAAATAAGCGGATTTTAAAACAAGTTTGAGGAAATCTGCATTTAATTAGCAGGTGGGCACTACAACTGCATAATGTTTTTATACATTTATATTTATGAAGTGACAGAAGATCTAAAGGCTTTTTAAAATGGCGTTTATTGTTTGAATGGGAACTGTTTTGCTGCATGCTAAAGTGATTTAAATCCTTATAGCCCCGCTTTGAAAAAATCATAAATGGTGAAAGAAAACATGTGGAAAACTGTAAAACTAGAAAGAATTTGCGACAAAAAGCAGAGCCACATACCATAACCAAAAGGAAACTACACTTAATTAAATGTACACTACATCTGGAATATCAGCCTAATAAAACGTGCAACTATTAATTTTCATTGTTCTAAAGGAAATGAGGTCAGTGGCGTTTAGTATTTCCCCAATTATATTGCACTAAAGCGCTGAACTCTATCTTAGAGGTCCAACCTAATCTCTTCAAAAGGTTACAACTGCAAAAGAGAGACTTTTTTTAAGTGGAAGGAGGAATCAGAGCCCAAAACCACGACAGGGCTTGTTTTCTTCCCTTTGGGCTCTCCCAGGGAAGGTGAGTTTTGGCAAAACCAATCTGGTTTATTGGCAAACAGCAAGCCCCGCTCCAAAGGGCGGCGCTGAGATGTCAGCTTCTCCCCTGGAATTCTTCTAAGCATCTCTCACCTGCCACAAGCCTTATTCGATTATTTTTAGCTCAATGGCCACAAACAAAAGCCAACAAATTCAGGGCTCTTTAATACTTCAGCCATAAATCCAAAGGCTGGGCCAGAACAATGGAACAACTGCACTGCATCAAGCCTGGATGGTCAGATTGGTCATAAAGCCAGAGTGCAAACGCACAAGTAATTGCAGCAAAATGCCATGTTCTCTTTCAAAGCATATTAAGAGAAAGTTCCTTGTTTAACTCAACTTCACCAACAGGAAAAAAAAAAAAAATCACGGTACGAGTTATTGGAAAGGTAAAATAATTTCAGGTATCAATTGCAGTCATTCAGACTGCAGAAATTATTAAATAAATATATATTTAATGCAAATCTGGCTGCCTCTATAAAACATTTCAGGCCATTATTATTTGCAATTTTAAAATGCATGTATTTGAGGAAGTTAAATATGGATAATATGTGTGATAATACTTTTTTTTTTTTAGATTTACTGTTAAATATAAGGTGAGTGATAGCAACACTAGGCAGCAGCAGAGTCAGAGTTTAAACCTGAAATGAGACTGATGCTGAGAGGAAAAAGTTGTTTCAAACCAGCAGTTTAGACAGTTGGTGACAAAATATACGTCAGAATAAGGGAATATTTAATATATTTTTTTAAAATATCATCCACAGTGCCAGGGAAAAGCAGGATGAACTAGAACCAGAACTGGGATAACCAAGACATCCACAGTGCCAGGGAAAAGCAGGATGAACTAGAACCAGAACTGGGATAACCAAGACATCCACAGTGCCAGGGAAAAGCAGGATGAACTAGAACCAAGAACTGGGATAACCAAGAACCTTGCAGAGCTGAGGAGATGGGTTCGGCCAACACCGGCACCAACTCAGCTCAGCAATTCTGCTCCTACAGATGACGGTAATTCCATCACCCAACGCTCGAGGAGCTGAAATTCCCACAAACTGCAATTTTGAAAAGATGCAGTTCCTGCAGGGGCAGCATGGAGAGCACGGGAATGCAGCCGGAGAGCAGGACCCGTGGATGAGACGCTCCTGGAATTCTCAAGCAGTTGGTTTGGCACCAACCGAGCTCTGCTCGCTGCACCCTCCTGCCCCGCATCCCGAGGGGGACGAAGGTGCCTCCTGTGCCACAATGATCCTACAGAGCTCCTGGGGACACTGCACGCCCCGAGCCGCACGCCCAGGCCACCCCGAGGTGCTGGAAACCCCAGGGGAGATCAGCAGCTGGGGGAAGAAGAACCGAGCCCAGGAGCACCTGGAGGGCCCCGAAACAGAGCCGCGGTGCCGGGCTCAGAACCCACCTCCCACGGGGCACAGCTCCCTGCCCGAGGGGCGAGCGATGCCAGAGAAGCCAACCAGGCCAGGGGCACCTCAATGAACGCTTCGTGGCAAACTGAAACCAAAAATAGGCTTTATTAAGTGTTACCCGAGAGGTAAGTCATGGATTAAACTGCTGGTAACCACGCAGGGCGATAAACCGTTTATTTCCCCCGTCAACCTGTGTGAAAAGACTCCTTCCTAAAATTCAATCCCAATTTAAGATCATTGGATAAGAACACATCTGGTTTTACCCGACACGAATTCCTCTCACATCTTCTCAGAGTGTACCCCAAAGCAGGACTTTTTTCTAGCCCTATGTTCCTGTAGCCATGTCATGACTGACCAGAAAAAAACCTGGACTCTAATTCCGATTATCTTTAGGGAATAAGACACTAAAGGAACAGAAGTTAATACAGAAATGGGTATGTTGTCCTGGCTATTAAATAAACCAAAAGTCCCTCTCATTCCTTATCCTTTCTCATGCAAAGCAGTCTCAGAGTTCAAGGGCATGAAGCCCACATACACCTAAATAAACGTGTGCAGCACCCAGCTGCAGGTACCTTAGACAGAAACTTCCATATGAGTCCAAAGTTAAGGTTGGTAGGGGAAGTAATTATTATTCCAATAATCCAAAAACAAAACAAAAAGGGCTCAAATGAGTTGAGAATACCCAGCTTATCTTCTGGTCGTACAAGAAGTTGAAACCACGAGGCAAAAGCAAAGCAGTTGTTCATTTGCCACACAAAGATCCCAGCAAGAAAATTCCTTCCTCTCCCAGCCAAATCCCAGAACTGTCACTGCTCAGGCTGAGGAAAAAGCAACCAGGAAAAAATGGGCTGAATGAAAGTTTAAAAGGTGCAATCCTGGAGGAAAGGCATTTTACATCTTCTCCAAAAAAAAGGGAAAACTTGAATTCTACAGGAACAAATGAGCAACATATCCCATTAACAAGCAGATCCATCAGACCTTGTAATTAATTCATACAAACACGTGCAGTTATTCCATTCTCCACACAGCTGGAATCTATTTGAAAACAAAAAAAAAAAGTCCAGCCTTCTTCCAGGACTCTGGATAAACACACCAGGTTATTCCTTTCTGCCTCGTGCAGGCATTAGTGACTCTGCATCTGCCCTGCCAGGAAGACCTGGATGGATCCCAGAGCCACGGAAAAGGCTCCAATTCATTTTCCAGATGGAATCACGACCCAGGTAATTATTTGTTGTAAATTTGACAACACCTCTGATATTATGGTAAAATGTTAAGGGACAGACAGGAGAGATTTTCAGGCTGAGATTTTCCACTTCCCTTGAGCCTCAGCTCAAATTAATTACAGGTAAACACTGCTCCTCTGTCTGTCTGGGAAAAGCCCAGCATTTCGGGTTTTGTGATCATAAAACCTCCAAGACTGAGGCCCCAGTGATGGTCTGAGCTTAAAGGCTCTGCCACGTTTGTGTGTCCTCACATCCCCGAGCTGAGATTAGACAGCTGAATGGAATTACCTAAGCAGATGTTTGAAATCAGCTTACACACCAGGACACTACCTGCTCTCAGAAACTGAAAAAAAAAAAAAAAAACAACCCCCAAAAACCACAGTTCGGGTCACGCAGCACCATCACTGGCAACGGAGCTCTCAAAGTGCCGCCAGCACAGAGCCAAAACCGAAACAACGCGGGAAAAACCTGAATATTCCTCATTCTTCAACACGGGAAAAACCTGAATATTCCTCATTCTTCAACACGGGAAAAACCTGAATATTCCTCATTCTTCAACACTGCAACGCCATATAAAAGGCAAAAAAAAAAAAAACCTGCTTCAAGACAGGATTAAGGCATTTCCCACAAATAAACACCTAATTTGGAAGACTGGGAATATTGAGACTGACTGGATTCATAGTGACCACAAACAACACGCTGGAAATAACAGCTGGATGAAAAGCTGCATCTCTACTTCTTCCCGAGTAAAACAAATGAACCCATTCTCTGTGCTCACAACTGGAAAAAAAGGCAGTTTTTTTTCTTTAATTCAGTGGTAGCCAGACAGGTTGAGGTTTAAATTTTATGAGATGTAAAAGATTTAGGTATTCCACCTGTACTTTTTACCACCATAGGTTTATGATAAACATAGAAAGATTTTCAGAGTATCAACTTGTTTTCCCAAATTAAAAACAAAACAAACTTGATGTTTTAAATGAACATTGCTGTCACTGAACTTCAAAAATTAAGTCATAAAAAGGCTTTAGATACACACAAAAAAAAGCAAAAATGTATCACACCACCACTCAAAATCTTGTGGAGGGACAACATGAAGAGTTTGGATATTTTATTTCTATTATTTCTAAATATAATATTTCTATTATATTTCCTCTATAAATGCAGGGATCATTTTCTCATTTCCATGCAAGTTGGATGCATCTCCCTTTAATATTTTGCATGGAGCAAACACAGAGTAGATAGAGGAAAGCAGGGTCTGGTTTTAATATTCTCCTGCATCAAAACAGAACAGCTCCATTCCTGCAGACTGCTGAGGAGCTGCCACCTTTATCAGCCCCAAAATCTCCTTTCCTGGGAGTTATCACCTCTAACCCTGTCCTGTCCCTCCCAAAGCCCAACCCTCATGGCTAATTAAAAACTCCAGGGGAGGGCAGGGAAGAAACTCTGCAATTTTCATTTCCTACTCTAAAAATTAGTGTTTTCCTCATGGAACACGCAACAGTTACATAAAATATTGTCACATAAATCACACCAGAAACAACAAAATCTGGATTGTTTAAAAAACAAAAATACATAAAGCAACACAAGTACTTGATTGTGAAATTTCAAAACGTGTTCTGACTGTTCTGATCAACTGATGATGCTGAGCACAAACTGGTTGGTGTCAGTGCTAATCTAAATGGGTAATAAAGACGAATTATGATGTGATTTCTACGTACCTATGCTTTGTTTAAAAAAGATTCTCATGGAACTTTCTTCTAAGCTCTGCTTTTTGCTTACAACACCAAAGAACCTCACAAAGCCCCAGCTAACCCAGGGAATAGTGACAGCCCAGCATCACTCAGGTTCCTGACTCTGCAACATGCAGCTCTTATGTACCACACTCACCTCATCTCCAGACCTGAAGGCAAGAATTAAAATGAAAACTGAATTATTTCCATCACTGAGAAGATTACCCAAATCAGGCAGTTGAGGAATTCCAAAAATAAACCAGTACCTGTTGTGTCACTCAAAACCTTCCACAGTTCTGTCCCCACAACTCTGGGAAGATTCACACCATCATGGTGTTAATTAACACAATTAACACCATCCTGGGGATGTTGGAGGGGAGGGAATAGAATATAATGGGATTTCAGAACTGAAATGTGTAACTTATATTGAGTTAACAATGTCCTAAGCAAGGGGAACTGGCCTGCCACCCCTCCAGGAGCCACTGCTGTCCCCAGGCGTTACTGCTGAGTATTTGGGGGTTTTTTTACTGATGGATTTTTCATGTTGCTCCAGCTTTTTCTCCCTCACGCTTCCAGGTTCCTGCTGCTGCTCAAGCTCCAGGTCTCTGGGAGTTCTGGTTTGGATACTCCTCGGTGCTGCAGAGGGCACAGAGCTCCAGCCCGCCCAGCACTTTCCAGTTTCCCCTGAGTGACCACAGGCTGTGGGGATGTCCCCGCTCCCTGGGTGGGCTGACATCCCTCCCAACAATCCGTTCCACCCCCAGCTGGGACACACCACGGACTCCCTGGCTTTGGTTCCCAGCCCCAGCCCCAGCCCCGCTCGCTGTGAGTGATGCTCTGAGCACGGACAAGGCTTCGCTGGATTATTCAGAGAATCCCACCTTCTTAATTTGGCTGAAGCAAGGGAACACCCCATAATTCAGGTACTTCAGAGTCACCAGAACGCTCCAAATCCGACTTTATCCTGCTGCCTGATCTGTAACATTCACATTTCCAACATTCCTTTCAGCCAAGGGGTGAGGAACAACTCATCCTCCCACCCCTCACTGTCACCCCTCTGAGCACTTTCTCTGAAAGCCTGATTTAATTTAGTTACCCATTTTCCAGATTATATGTACATAATTAAAACTATGGTTTCACTCTACAATGCATTTCCTCGTCCTGATAATCTACAGAGCAATTTCCATCACCACGCATTTCATGGAACGCCATAAAATAAAATTCCTAATGAACAAGAAAGGCTATTTGTATTTGATACCATTTTTCTCTATTGAATATTTGCTTACAAAGTAATCTAAAAATTACCTTTAGAGAAGTCTCAAAATACAAGTTTTTTTAAAAAATTTAAACAATTCTGCAGTTTTCCTTAAGGATTTGTTTCTATTTTAGTTTAAGTTGCCACAATTCATTTCCTTTAATCCTTTATCTGTTATTTGAAGTAATATCTGCTATTTGAATGAATATCTCGTGAATAAATGACATTTTGGTTGGTTTTCTAAAGAAAAACTCTTTTCAATCAACCTTACACTCCAACCATAATAATTGTTCGGGTTATGCATTAATATTAAATTATCCAAACCCCATTTTTTTGTGGCCAAAACGGCCACGCTGACCTTTCTTTTATCGGGCTGCAATTTGCTCGCAGTGTTTCCCTAAGCTGCACGAGTGGCTCCTGCAGGCTCACAGCACCCTGCAGATGGTTGTGATTACATCCAGCGGGACCACGCGCTCCCGGGGAACTTTCCCAGGCGCTCTCCTAGTGGGATGTCACGTTAAATCCGACGTGGGGAGATAAAAAAATCACTCCAGCCTGATCCCACCATCTCCAAACGGGGCGTTTGGAGAGGGGAGCCACGCCGCCTCAGTGGAATTGCGGGCGGCGGCGCTGCGCTAACCCAGCGCGGAGATTTGGAACGAGCGGGGTTATTCCCGCTGCCGGGAGATGCCCTCGGACATCAGAGCTGTCAGCATCTTGGAAATGGATGCCCCGGACTACCAAACACCAGGAAACATCAGGATTTGCCCGCTCCTGGCTTCCTCTCTCAGTGCCTAATTCCTCGGGGACACCCCGAAAAGCCCCTGTTGTCCCGGGATAGAAACTTCCACTCGGGAATCAACGGGGAGCGAAGGAGCCGCCGGCGGTGAAAGGCTGGGAGCTGGTTAAGGGAACAAATGAGCGAAGAAAGGTGGTGCAGCTGAACATATGGCAGCGCACTGAAGTTGCTAAAAGGGTCTCTGGGAAGAAGGTTTGGATTCCCGGGAAGCTAATGTGCCGTAAGAAGGGCCGGCGATGAAAGCGCGCCCAGCCCGACGGAAATCCAAACACAGCGACACACGCAATTATTTTACTAATTGCTAATGAATACAGTCAAGTGGCTTCAAAAAGCCAAACTTTGCTTGGACTACTTCAGGTTTTGACCTCTGCAGGAGCAAATGCATTTCAAACTGGAGCCCACCAAAACTGATTAACGGCGCCAGCCAAGGCCAGCGTGGAGCGGGAGCTTTTTTCCATCTATCACATGGCCCCAAGGATAGTTAAATGAACCTTAAAATGGCTACAAACAGCTCAATGACTACACAGAGTCCTGCCAATTAGAAATAATTAGGCAGTCATTTTGGTGGTAAGTCTTTTTAAGTGCATACATAATGATGCAATGATGCTTATTAGCGAGCTCATACGAGCCCTGCTCAAACAGCCTGGAATAATTATGCAACTATCACAAAGCCTTGCACATCTCTGTACTTCACCTTAATGCATTTAAAAATCCACTTCATTACCTCCAGTAATTAATCCTCCATTAATTGCAGGAAAAGCCCAGTTTACCGTGCTTCGTTTCTAATTATCTTATAAATAGTTATGGTTCTAATTAATGTGTTCATTAAGCTGAATATCTTTCTCAAAGCCATGCTCAGAGCAAAGGTTCTGCTTTTGAGAGAAAAAGCCTAACTAGCCATAAGGTGAGGCCATTTTGGTTGTATTTGCTTTTATTTTAGTATATTCAACCTCCTAATTGGCATTTAAAATCTAATTTGGAAGAACTTCAAGAAGACTATATAGGAGAAAAATAGGAAAAGGCTTTGCTTTTTTTTTTTTTTTAACCCATTCTCCAATCAAGAAGCTCAGAGCTTTAACAGGAAAACTTTTAGCATCTCTTTTTGATATGGACTGGAAACAGATTTGCAGTGCTGTGCCACAGATTAATTTAAATTCTATCACAATTGAGTTTTCCCTGCCTGTTTCCATAGAGGAGAACCAAAAGCCATGGAAGAAAAATAGATACCTAGGAGTTTATACAAAATTAAAAATAATAAACCCATAGTGACAGCCTTGCCTTCATGCCTAGGATATAAATCCGTGGCACAGAATTACAACAAGAATTTACATCAGTTATTTCAGCTGAGCATAATCAGAGCCTCTAAACTCATTGAGAGGTTGCCTCACTAGGAGATATGGATATGATCCAATAAAAAACACAACTGGAGAGTATCTTACAATAATGTCTGTGGGTAAGGCAACTCCCTACTGAAACACATTTCCCAGGATTTCGGGGCATTGCATGTAAGGATTTTGAAGAAAACTTAGATTCAAAATAAAATTCCACAAGAGTACAATCAAAATACTTGAGCTACAGTTAAAATTATGAGATAGATAAATTCCCATCTCTTCCTAGGTTTTAGCATTTTAAATACACATTATATATTTAAATACACCTGTCTTCAGTTACACTGTGCAAAAACAAATCCAAGCTTTCCCACATTTTTATTAACGTGACCACATATTTCACATTAAACATTTTGTTCAGAGAGTTACTCATACTCCATTTTAACAGCAAAAGCACAAATCTCTGCACATGCCTGCAATTATCCCATTTCTTTTGGGAACCTTTTCCTCCCAGAACACCCCAGCCCGGGAAAAATCTGGAATCACTGAATTCAAGCACAGCTTTGCCATGGCTCTGACAGGGCCAAGGTTTGATGCCAATAAAGCTGCACTAGGAGCAGATGAGGAGTTATCAGCTCTGCATCTTGCTCTGGCATTTTTGGGAGCCTCGGTGCTGTGCCTCGGAAACCGGGAAAATCTAAGATTAAACTTTGGAGCTGGGACGTGAGAGGAGCCGAAGCAGCACAAAGGATGAAGGGACAGCCAGGGAGTGTCAGGGTGCCCTGATTTTAATCAGCTTAATCCAGCATGAACTCACTTCCCAGAGCACACTTTGGGAATGGCACCGACACAGACTGGGAGCTGCCTGCCTGGATCTCAAAGGAAAATTCATTTTTATGGGCTACCCTTTGTTACACAGGTACCCAAACCCTGCCTGCAGCAGCGACCGCCCTGCTAAGGAGCAATCCTGGAACCCTGCAAAAAACTGACAGCAAACAATCCCAGGGCATGGGTGCTGGTTTATAGGGAATCATGGAATGGTTTGGGTTGGGAGGGACCTTAAAGCTCATCCAGTCCCCCAGGCAGGGACCCCTCCCACTGTCCCAGGCTGCTCCCAGCCCCAGTGTCCAGCCTGGCCTTGAGCACTGCCAGGGATCCAGGGGCAGCCACAGCTGCTCTGGGCACCCTGTGCCAGGGCCTGCCCACCCTCCCAGGGAACAATTCCTTCCCCAAATCCCATCCATCCCTGCCCTCTGGCAGTGGGAAGCCATTCCCCCTTGCTCTATCACTCCATGCCCAACACGCCCTCTCCATATCACTTTTTTGGCAGGAATACACATTTTTTGCCTGCATCATTTTAGGCAGACTCTGTTCCTGCCATACATTACTAGAATTAGGAAGACTGAAAGATGGGAATAAAGAGTAAATTTTTACTACTAAATCCTACTGTTTCATGTTTCACAGTGGGAAAATCACTCTTAGAAATGAACCCTGGAAAGAGCAACAATTTACACAGCAAAGAGGGTCTTGGATTACCAGGGCATCCTTAAGACATCTGCTTGTGCAGGGCTGCCTCGAGAAACCTGAGCTCCACAGCAAAGAAATAACAGATTCTGTTTCATGGCCAGAGCTTTGGTAGCAGAGAAAAAAAAGAGGATTAAAAAAAACCCCAAACTTAAAATACATAGTGGTTTAGAATGCAGACACACTGAAATCAAAAAGGCAATTCCCCACTAAGGGTTGAGCCGTATTTTTCTCTCATTCCGAGTTCCTTTTCCAAACAGAAAACTGAAGCATTAAAAAAAAAACAAACCCAACAACCTGCAAATACACCTTCTTCCAAAGGGAGGAATAAAAGGTTTTAGGGAAATAAGCAGCTCTACTTAAAACACGCTGTGTGTACAGAACACCTGGGCTGCACAGAAAACCAACTTTACGTGTAATTAGACTCGAGCCTGGCTCTAAATGAACAGCACTTATGCATTCAGAGCTTTTTTTAAGCCTTTTTTTTGGTTTTATACCAATGAAAGGCATCAAAGCAACTGTCACTCGCAGCTCTGTGGCCTTATTGATAACTGGAGGGCCCTTGGCGTTGCCCTGTGAAGTTTAATTTCCCAAAGTGGTCAATTAGGGCTGGGCAATGAGCTCGGCAGTGGTTGGTGCTCCAGGATATCTCCACTGCTCCTGCTCCACCTCTGTGCCTTCCCTGTACAGCCATGTACACAAACTGTTCATTCCTCCTGAAAAATATCAGTTAGTACAACAACAACAACAAAAAAAGATACTTTCAGAGGCTGTTGCTGATACAACCTGGAATGCAACAAGATCCTAAATAAAAAACTGCTGGGTCAGATTTATTGTGGGAAAAATAAACATGAGCTGACATTACCATCAGCAGGGAAACTACAGATCACACTCAGAAATGTGAATTCCACCTTCCTGCCCCAAGCTTTTATTTGCAGCTTCATGAAAGAAATGCTGCAATATCTTACTTTAATCTATTTGCTAATGGACCAAAGGCTTCAAACTTCCCCAGCAGTAAAAAAAGAGAGGAACATGTACTATTTACACTGATTCCTTACATAATTGCACCTGAGTGGGTTAACTTGGCGAGCAAGGACAGGGGAAAAAATATCCTAAGCAGCAGATCAATACTTGAAAGGAATAGGAACTCCAGTGGCTACAACCAGGCAAAAAATGAAGCAATCATAAGAATTAATTACAAGAATAAAATTATAGAAGTGTGGAATGGCTTGGGTTGGAATTTCAAAAGCAATGTTCTAATTAAATAACGCTGCTCGGTTTCTGATAGGACTCGTGTCTGCTTCTCTTTGGGAAATTCTTCCAAGGGAGGTATTTCCAAAGGATTTTCCTAGATGAAGAGCTGCTCAGCACTGTCCCTGTGTGCCCAACCCTGCTGTGGGCAGTTCTGGTCGTTCCTGGTGTCCTGCAGCAGGAAAAGGGCCCTGGGTGTCCCTGGCCTGTCCCAGTCCCACGGCTCCGAGTCGGTCCTGCTGCTCCTACCCAAATCCCACTTCCACCTCCTCCCAGCAGGCAAAGCTGGTGGATGGTCAGTCCAGAAACCTTCCCTTTGTCCCTGAGCCTTTCCTTTGCCCTGGAACAGCCAACATCACCAGTGCCAGTGCTCAGTCCTCCAGCCAGACCTCTGCTCTCACCCGGAACATCACCAGTGTTAATCCACACGGCCACACCACCCCAAAATTCACTCCTTAACACCCCTAAAAATCACTCTTCTAACTCCACACAACTACAAGGGATGTTTGCCCACTACTGGAGACATTCCATTCTTTTTTTTGCCTTTTTTTTTTTAATCACTCTCTCCTCTACACCCTCCTGTTCCTCCATAAGCTCTCCAGCAAATTCGCCAGGCCCATCACAGTTTTACTCTGTTTATCTGCTCTCCACTCAAAACATCCATCCCTTTTACTTTCCTCTCTCCTAAAAAGCTTTATTTTCCTCTTAGGCCAATGCTGTTTGAGGAAATTCCTCCTGAAGTTGTTTCATAATTAATAATTTGCAATCCATGCAAAGCTCTCCACCAGCGTGTGCTAAGCAGGACAGACAGACAGAGCTGTAAATAAAAGGCTGTTCTGAACAAAATTACTACAGATTGCATCTGGATCCAATAGTTCTTATCAGCTGTGAGGTCTGATAGGCCAGGTTTTAATGTGGAAAGACTCCAGCACTTTAATCCCACACTAAAATAATAATAACACTGTATGGAAAAAAGGAGATGAACTGAAGACAGGTCCAAGCAATACAAATACAAAAGCAGTCAGTGGTAATATCTGTAAAAAGTCTTACAAACCACGCAGTATCAACCCTTCTCTAAAATACACCAAAGCAGTGGTTTGGATTTTTTAAAGCAGGTGTTAAAAAAGGAAACTCTCAAAGATAAAAAAAAAAAAAAAAAAAAAATCAGTGGGGTATTACTATCAGTTATTTAATGCCCCTTTTCACACTGCACTTGAGGACCTCATTTTTAAATAGTACAAACTAACTGCTAAACACAAAGAATTCTGCCAGGCTGGGAGGGTTGAACCCAGGTTAATTCCAGTTCCCATTGCTGGGATAATGGCAGCTGCTTCTGCATCCCCAAACCCGAGCCTATTCCAAAGCCAGCCCTGAGCAGCAGCTCCCCTGCCCTGGACTGCAAGAAGCTGCAGACATTTCAATATTAAATTAATTAGGCTGGAGGAATGGTAAAGAAATAAGATGTAAAACCTGATCAAACACCTCCTTCAGCCACACTGCCAAGGATCAGGTCTCCAGGCAGGATTACTTTCCATATAATCTTTTTTCTTCTTCAGTATGTATAGATGTACTTGCTGGTTTTGTGTCAATTTTGAAGTTGAAGTGCATTAAAGATATTTTAAGGCAGCAGTTTGCAGTTTAACATAATGGGGAAAGCCAAAGACACTTGGCAGACAACAAAGCAAACTTGCATATTCAAAGGCAGTTCTGGTGGAATACCCTGGAATCACGGGGTTCTATGAAATCACGGAATAAAGGTCAACATCTTTCGGTTAATTCTATTTAAAGCTCCGGGAATTAGCAGATTTGTGCTGCAAGTTCTGCTGCCAAGTATTTTATATATGATTAACTTGCAGAACAATCGCAGTGGAAACTCCCCAAATATTCCCAGGACTCCATCCAGCCCGGAGTTCTGCGGGAGCCGAGCTCCTGCACGGCACAGCAGCAGAATATTCTAATAAGAACTCTCCTAATCTTCACCCAGCAATAATTTCAAGATGATATTATTATTCTCATTTCCTTGAATAATATCCATACTCCAGGGCCATTTTCCTTCTCATATTCAATATCGGGCATGCTCCTATCAAGATTCCTTTCTTCATATCCTGTCACGGTATCAATCACTGCCTCCTGTCCACTCAATCCACTTTTGATTTATCAGCCGCCGTCTTTCTGGACTCCATAACTCGACCCAAACCATTTTAGCAAGACAGTGACAAATAACACCCAGGATCACATCAACCTGTTCCACTTAGTAAACTAAGGAACAGGAACTGTGACATCCCTCCATAAGTATTCCCTGCTATTCCCCAGCCTGATGTATATTAATGAGGAGCTGCTATTTGAAATGCTCCTTCCACATCAGCATCTAATATGATCAAATTAGGAAATGGGATGATTTATTAAATTCCGTGGAGCTGAAATATTCCTTTCCAGCTCTGGATGTGTGGCTGCAGAGAGGGAGCTGTTGCTTCCAATTTTTCCACAGGAGGATGTGCCTGCGCTTCACAGACGAATTATTGGCTTTAAAAAGATTGCAAGGAGGCGAAATGTTATTAAGCAAATGCTCAGTAAAACAAACTAAATCGGTTTTAAAATTCCTAATTTAATGTAAATCTTGGTTGTTTCTGCTGAAATTCAGTTTGTGATCTTATTAAGTCGTATTTGCATTGTACTCCCTCGCTGTAGGACAGCTCGGAATTTATAGCATTACTGGGAAGCCCCACTTTTTTGACTTTAAAAATTCATCTAAAACAGAATAGTTATAATATGCACGAGTTTCTTTATCCTCTCAAATAAAACACAACCATTTCTGGGAAGCTCCACTTTTTAAACTCCAGAAATGCATCTAAAATAGAACAGTTATAATAACGCACAAGTTCCTTTATCCTCTCCAATAAGGCACAAGCAACGCTGGGGAGCCCCACTTTTTTCACCCTAAAAACTGCATCTAAAATAAAATAGTCAACATATGCACAAGTTTCTTCAGCTTCTCAAATGAAACACCACCATTACTGGGAAGCTCCATGTTTTTCACTCTAAAAATGCATCTAAAATAATCATAATATGCACAAGTTTTCTTAGCTGCTCAAATCAAGCACAAAAAAAATCAGGTTACAAATAAAGCCTATTTAAAATATCTTCCACATGTCATTATAAAAATCCAACTTTTCAAAATAAAACTTGATCTATCTCAGTGTTTTGCACTGCTGGAGATCTGTAAATCACCTGCTCAAATAAAACACCTCTGTTAGAGAAGTTATTAAAAAAATACATTACTTTTAACAACACCTTCACTACCTTGAAAAACAAATTAAGAGCTGGTAGGGGATTGTGGGGAGAAAAGATGTTACAGGATCCAGAATCTGTGCCAGCTGCATGATTTATACCAAAAACAATTCCAGGGATTTAAAGAGACCACGGAACAGACCTTAACTTCCAATATGAAGGCAATTTTCTAGAGTCAGGCTCATAATAAATAAAACAAAATTTAAAAATGGCATTTGCTCAGCTCCTAACGGGGATAACCCTCTGAAGGTGCAGCAGGAGGGTTACAAACACAGGGCTGATCTTCCCTTTCCTGCTGCTTTCCAGGTGGGGCAGCAGCTTTTCCTCCCTCCCCCGGCCAGCCAGAAGCTGGAGATCAGCAGGAATATTTCCCTGGGTAACACATTCCTTACTGCAGGAACACAAAGGGCTGCCTGACTTACTCTGGATCCTCTTACTGATTATTTACAAGTGGTTTCTCCCGTTGAAAAGTCAGAGGAAAATAAGTTGTCCCACCCCGAACAAAAAAAAAATTGGGAATTACAGGTGGAATTCATGAAAATCCCATGCCAGCACTACAAATACACACATTTCCCAAGACAAACACTGCCTGTGCATTTACCAGCTCTGAGTGGGTTTTCCTTGTCCACCTGCCTTTTCAATCCATTCCATTCCCACCTCTGGGATCCACTGGCTTCTTCCCCAGCTCCACTCCTGATCCATAGGAAGCATCTCCTTTGGTATCCCTGGGCCCTGGCAGCACCTCCCTTCCCCTCCCTTCCCTCTTCCACACCTGCCCCAGGTGTGCACGGGAAGAGTGGGGAACCCTCAATCCTGAACCACCTCTTCCCACCGTTTTTATTTTTAGGTGTATTTTTTCTACCCCTCCATCACCTTCCCTCTTTCCCCCACGACCTCTTTCCCAGCCTGAGGAATCCTGAAGTCCTTGCAAAGCTGGTGAGCCCTTGGACTGAGCGATTTTGAGGCAGAAAAGGGATTATTTGGCAGCACTGCGAGAGCTCAGCACTGACAACCAGGGCAAACACGGGCCTCGAGTAGCAGCTTTGTGCTAAACCAAGATTTAACTCTCCAAAATCAGATTAATCCACAGCTACTCAGCGCAGCACTACAGCAGACTGGCAGAAATTACAATAAAGGATGGAATGTGTCCCGTTGGGTTTGATTTTAAGCTTCTGGACTCTTCTGGGATCATTCAGGATGTTATTTATCTATATTCTCTCAGCGTGAATAGGACCAGCATTTAAAGGAACGTGCACCTCTACCCCCCTAGTGCTGCATGCTTGATACATAAAATATCTGACACGTTTAATACATAAAATATCTGATACATAACATACCTGACACACAGCATTTTCTAGCCATAGCGGTGTTTTTCAAGTTCTCGGGTGCCTAATTTCCATATATTGTAACCATGACTAAAATCAAACCCCTTAGAAAAGCTGACCACTAAAACACAGCTAGTGAGATCTGCAATTTATATTTATTATATCTTATTTTATGGCCATTAAACCACAGCTGATGAGAGCTGTAATTTGTATCTATTATAGATTATTTTATTATAATAAAACCCATTTTAAATCAGCTTATCACATTTCCTAACGCTAAATACGCGACATACTGAAAAACCTTCATTTTCTCCTCATTCTTCTGACGTTTCTGTGGCTTCAAACTGATTCTCTTAGGGAAGAAAGTGGATATTCACAGAATATCCATACAGCTCTGACAGGGAGGATACTCCAAGAGAGGTCAGGCAGTTTAAATAATCAAATTTCTGCTACAAAGACGCTGCATCAAGAAAGGGTCCAGGCAACTCTTCCAAAGAGCAGCTGGGAATAAGCCATGGCACAGCATAAGTAACAGAAAGGGGGATATTCACATCTTTCAGCAACAATCCTTCAACATTTAGAGGCAACAGCTCTCCTGGTTTTGATATGGAAATCACAGGTTTAACAAATTCTTAGTGCAGGCACACAGAATCACCTGGCTGAAGGTTTTAAATACATACCTAAACAACTCTGACCTGCCTGATCCACTCAATAATTAATTTAAAATCACTAGAAAATGCTAATGGGTAGCCTGGTATCCAGGATAAACTTTAGTTAAACTTCTTAATTGAAAAATAGGCACAAACACAATTTGAGCTTCTTTTAATTAAAGAAGAAAAGCAGATTTTATAACGCCTTTTGCAACTTCTCATTAGGATGTAAATATTTAAATTGTGAAATATTTGTTTGTCCCAAACCAATGTATGAAAAATTCCACTGCAGACATCCTTAAATATTAATAAAGGACTGCATAACTAAATACTCATCCTTTTCCAAGGGAAACACAGATGAGAAAAGCAGTTTATTCTGAACTTCAGGGAGCCAATGTTATGTGTGGGAGCTACAGAAAAAAAAATCCACGAGGTATTTCCAAATGATTCTATGAAACCAAGAGACCCTAATAATGGGTTTTTTTCGCTTGAATCAAATGCAAAATAAACATCTTATCTTCAAAATTGTTTCACCAGGGTAACTGAAACATCCGTTTAGTGTACGGAAAGCATTCTAGAGATCCCAAATTAGGGAGTTTCAAGGGACGTGTGGTTCACACCACCACTTGCAGCCATTATTTCCATTTATTCCAAGCTCAGTAATTATGTCAGGGATGTTTTTTCCAGCAGAAATAACACTGTTTTTTCCTAGGGAAGAGTCTTACCTCCTGGTTCTACTTTTGGACCTGGATCTCTGGGACCTGTAGGATTTGCCTCTGCCCCTGGAGCGGCTCCGGCTGCGCTTCCTCCTGGAGCCGTAGGAAGAGCTGCTGCTGGATCTGTGCCTGCGCCTGCAACAGAGCCAGGGTGAGCGTGGCACGGCTCCCAAAACCCCCAAAAACAGGGACAAACCCCTAACAGTTCCTGAGGAAACATGTACAAACCCGGGGGGTTTGCAGGGTGCTCCAGAAGCCTCAAATCCCACTATTCCCCCATAATAAGTAGCTCACACACGCACAGACACCGCTGCCCTGAAGAGCTGATCCTCCAAAATCCACACCCCAGGCAAGATGTAGAGTTTGGGTGGGGCTTTCTTTAAGTACCATTAGTAGTTATCGGTTAATCAGTGTTAATTTATTTCATTTGAGTTCATTTAAGGGCAGTTCCCTCCTGAGTCCAATCAGGAATCAAAAGGGTATCTTCCTTTACCCCTCCCTCCCAGTTTTGTTTATTCAAAGAATAAATTCTTGTACACCAAGGAGAAAGGTAAGATACTAAATCCAAAACTGGGAGGGGGGAGATGTTCCAAATCTTAACCTTAACATTTCCTCTCCATCTCCCCAGTAGTTTCCTAATTAACAATTACAATCCTCCCTATTTTTGGCCTTTATGTGTGATTAATATTAAAACATAACACCAAGGAAACACTTCTGGAATTCAGGATGTGCTCAGTGATTATCCAGCATGAGGGAAAGGGGCTGCAGGAGCTGGAATACTGGAGAAGATATGTAGGCTAACTGCTGTAGAACAGGGCTGGAAAGGGAATGTGATGTTCCTGCTGGATGAAGGACAGGAATTCCAGAAACTGCTGCCTTTGATTCCCGAGGGTCAGGGAGAAATCCAGCGGGCCCAGCATGGAACATGGACTGAACTGCCAGGAGCAAATGCCCTACCCCAAGGGCAAAGCCAAGACCCTAAAAGCAGAGCCCTGGCCCGTTCCTGGATGCAGTGGAAGTGCCCTGGTCCCCGTGCAGCCCCTAATCCCCCTCTGGTTTCTCTGGGAGCTGGCCATGCCCGCGCTGCACTAACGGGATTCAGACTGCACGTGGCTGGGATCACAGCCCGGGGCACCCTGCCCTGGCCCTCGGGGAGGATGCAGATCCTCAGCAGGAGCAGGAGAAAGGGCTGGGAATAAACCCCTGAGAAAGCCCCCACGAGGAGCCAACTGGTCCCTCCTCAGCCCACCCTGCAGCCGCTGCAGAAAGGTTTGTCAGGAGCATTTCCTAACGGATTTACAGGGCAGCTGGACACCAGGAGTGTTTTCCACTCCACTTCCTAATAAATTCACCATCACAGGCCAGACTGAGACAACCAGGATGGGGCCATGGAAATGCTCCCAGGGCTGGAGCCCCTGTGGAGCCAGGCTGGGAGAGCTGGGGGTGCTCACCTGGAGAGGAGAAGGCTCCAGGGAGAGCTCAGAGCCCCTTGCAGGGCCTAAAGGGGCTCCAGGAGAGCTGGAGAGGGACTGGGGACAAGGGCTGGAGGGACAGGACACAGGGAATGGCTTCCCACTGCCAGAGGGCAGGGCTGGATGGGATATTGGGAAGGAATTGTTCCCTGGGAGGGTGGGCAGGCCCTGGCACAGGGTGCCCAGAGCAGCTGTGGCTGCCCCTGGATCTCTGGCAGTGCCCAAGGCCAGGCAGGACACTGGGGCTTGGAGCAGCCTGGGACAGTGGGAGGTGTCCCTGCTGGGAGAAGAAAGGAAGAGCTATTTGAGCTGCCTGGGGTTTCTCTGGTTTGATGCAGAAGTTACCTTTGGGTCTGCACATTCCCTGCTTTAGTGCTGCTGTGGGGGGAAGGAGGTGTGGGTATTTCGGGTCACGCTGGTGGGCTTAGGGTTTTATTTTGATGGAAGTGAAAACATTTTCACACCTTCCAAGGTTCAGAACAACCTGTGCTACAAAACTCCAACCCTTGGGATTCAGACACTTCCAGCTTTCTGCCGTAATATGAAAGAGCTCAATTTCTAAAAACTCCTACAAATGCACCTTTTCTCATAGGAATGGGACCAAGACTGGAGATCCCGAGACCGTGACCTCGACCTGGATTTCCTTCCCGATTTTTTCCGGCTGTAGGTCCTGCTGTCCGAGGAGCTGCTGGAGGAGGAGCGCCTGCGGTGCTTCTTCTTCCTCCTGCTCCTGTTCTCCTCCTCCGTGTCCGAGGAGCGGCGGCCCATCTTCAATCTGCACAAACCCCAAACATTCCCAGCTGTGAGAAGGGCTCATGCCTGCATTGAGTTGGTTTATATTTATATAAAAATAAATATACGTGGTTCCCTCTCCTCCTGTCCCTGTTCCCTGGGAGCAGAGCCCGACCCCCCCGGCTGCCCCCTCCTGTCAGGGACTTGTGCAGAGCCACAAGGGCCCCCCTGAGCCTCCTTTTCTCCAGGCTGAGCCCCTTTCCCAGCTCCCTCAGCCTCTCCAGGTGCTCCAGACCCTTTCCCAGCTCCGTTCCCTTCCCTGCTCCTCCTCTTCCCAGCACAGACGGGTTCAACTCGTTCGTTTTCTCCAGCCAAACTTTTGCCCTTCCTCACACTTTCGGCAACCGCGGCAGCACCTCCTGATCCAGCGGGGCGAGCCTGGGAGCAGAACAAAGGACAAATTCACCATTAAGGACACAGAAATCGCTCCCTCCCAAGGACTGCCTGGAGCCGGGGAGCTGCAGCAAGCACGAGTCGGGACTCAAGGGAGCACCCTCCGGGGACACGGCCCGTTCTGGCCAGGGCACCTGCGGCCAGCAGCGTTCCTGGACCGTCCCGCATGGAACAGGGCAGGCCCGCGTTTCCTCGGGAGCTCCCGGAGCTCGCTCGCTGCCTCCACAAACAGCAGCTCCAAGCACTCCTTCCCACGGAGCCAAACCCCCGCGCACCCCGGCTCCCCGGGAGCTCCCGGCGGGGCCGGGACACCCCCGTGCGAGGCCCCACGTGCGCCACCGCGGCTTTCCCCCCCGCTCCGGAGGCCGCGCGGCCGCTGGGCACACCCGGCCCCCGCAGCGGCCGCCGATCCCCCTCTGCCGTGCCCTGCGGAGGGCGGTCCCGCCGTGTCCCCCGTGTCCCCGTGTCCCAGTGCCCACCGTCCCCCCCGTACCTGGCGGCGCCGCCGCGGCCCCGGTTCGAGCCCAGCGCCTTCCGGGACGGCGGGCAGGCAGCGCCAATCCACCGCCGAGCGCGGCCAGGCGGCCACAGCGAGCGCCGAGCCATCGATGCGGCGCGCCGCCGAACGCCCACGCGGGACGGGCGGGGGCCGGGGCCGGGCCGGGGTCCCGCTGCCCACGGGGTATGCAGAGCCCACGGAGCCCGTCTGCACCGTTCCCAACACGGTGACAAACGCGATGGC
>VXAZ01006521.1:199354-276932 GCA_013399875.1 Gymnorhina tibicen
AGAAAGACGACGACGAACAGAAAAAAAAAAAAAGACAATGATTTCTCTGCGAATTTCTAATGGGAAACTGTCCGGGATACTTCCTCCAGCAGCATTCCGGGTTGCATGTATTTGTATTTCATTGATGGAGTCCTTTGATTCACTTGCACTTCACCCTCATCTTTAGTAGAAAAAAAAACGAGACAACCACAAAACCAAACAAACAAACGTGGCTGGGTTCTTTCTTCTTTAATCTTGGAAGGAAGCAGGCAGAGAGAGGGAGATCAAGCGCTACCTTTTCCACTCTTAAATCCTTGTTGGTCCTTTGCTGTCCCACCTCCGAAATAAAAGGCAGCGGAAAGCGCCAGGAGAGCGGAGTTCGCCTCCCTTTGCCGGGTCTCTCCTGTCCTGAGGGCAAAAGTAAATGAAAAAAAAAAGAAAAAAAAAGAAAGAAAAAAAAAGAGAGTATTTAATTCCCAACCACCACTTGACACCACGGCAAATTCCGATAAGAGGTACTGGGTACATGTAAAATATGTTGATACACACGAACAAAGTTTATTTTGGCTATAACTTGTGAATTGATAGTTGACTGTCAAACATTTACATTTTATCTCATAAAGGTGTATCTATTCACGTAATCTTGTGATTTTTTTGGTTATGATTATTATTATTTGAGAGACGTATAGCTATTTAACCTGGGGTACCCTGCAGTCAGTGATTGTTATCCCAGATTTTTGCCATCAGACCCTCATGCTTATTGCCAAGACAGAGGGAAAGCTCTTCTACGCGAACTTTGGTATGGACGGGCTTTGTATCTATTTGTTCTCCATGAAAACAAAATTATTTATATTGACCATATTTTTTCTAGTGTATTTTAAGTTATTTAAAAAAGAAAAAGAAAAAAAAAAAAGAAAGCGAGACGCTGTTATCTCATTGCATTTGTTGTCAGTACAATATATTTTGTTTCACTCAGGTTTGCTTCACCTTTTTTAATCCATTTTCGACGTCACGAATTTCAATAAGTGCCAAGTAATGAATTTAAGACACTTTGCGACCTATTGACTGAAGGGGGGACGGTTTGGGGGACGGTTCCAGCTCCCTGCCGGGACTGGCGGTGTCCGGCCATCGGTGATGTTCTTTCTTTTCCGTGTTCGCACCTCCTGTAGAGCTCGCACGTTTCTTTCTGCTCCGTAGATATCGCGACACGCCGATAGCGCTCAGCACGACGAGGAAGCGCCGCTCGCCTCCGCGCAGCTTTTTAAAAAAAATTTCTTCCCCCCCTCCCCCCCACTTTCTCGGAGTTTTTCCCGAGTTTCGGCTGCGGGAACCGGGACGCGGCGTTCGCGCTGCCTTTGCTGCGGCAGCCAAGGTGGAAGCTCTATAGCAATTGTGTCTTTACGAGTTCTGTCAGGTTCCCTCAGGTAATAAAAGCGAGGAAAGCGGAACGGCTCGGAATCTTTTCCAGGGAGGGATCCGGGGGGATCGGGACCCCCCCCCCCCCAGTTAAAAATTNTCCCGGGGTGGCCGCGGGGGGCTCCGGGCTGGGCGCTTCCCCCAGGTCGGGATTCTCCTCCCGCTCCTCCGGGAGAGCTGGGAAGCTCCGAGGAATCCCGGCGGGAGGAGCCGCTCCGGGGCCAGCGCGCCGGGGACGGACGGGGCTGGCGGGGGATGCGCAGCCCCCGAGCCCCCGCCGGGCCCCTCGCCGGGGCAGGGTCGGGAAGGGTCCCCCGGGCCGGCTGCGGCACCGCGGGCAGCGACGGGAGAGCCCGGGGTGTCCCCGCGGGACGGGCAGGGATAAGGACAAGGATAAGGGCAGGGATGAGGAGAGGGAGAAGGACAGGGACAGTCAGAGCCCTCCCGGCGAGGCCCGCGAGCAGCCAGACTCAAACCAGCTCGGCCGTTTCTATGCTAATAACGGGCTGGAAATGATAGATTTTATGTTAGGTAAAACGGCTTTATTGCAGCAAAAGTAAGATACTGCTAATTATAAAGTCAATAAAAGTACCGGTGGTGTCGATTGATCCCCGAATGCAGCAGTTCATTAATATGTGCATGAGAGCATCGCAGCCCCACGGCTCAGAACCAGCCTCAGACACCCTCTCCCTCCTCCAAATAAACTTGTCACATCCTACCTGCTCTGCTTAAAGCACAACCGGTTCAGGTGGAGCTGCCCAACAACCTCGTGCAGGTTTTTGGGGTGTGTAACACAAACCTGGTGGATACAAGGGGAACCTCAAAACTTCACTCAGCTCTTGGCACGTCCATCCTCAAGATGGTTGTAATAAAAAGTCAGGAAAAATGGGATTTCAGCCTACCAGGGAAGGTGATTGGATGGTGTAAGAGAACTGTGTGGTTTTTAGTGCAGCTGTGATTAAAATAAAGTAGTCTGAACGGGATGTTTTTGGCCAGGAATACTTACATTCCTGGTTTCCTTGGATTGGAATGCCTAATAAGTCTACAGGCCAGCAGAAGTTGGCCAGGACTCTTCTGTTCCTATTTTATTTCTTGGAGTGTCTGAACCTCTATAAAACCCCGTAGATTTCCCAAAATTTAATTACGGATATTTCATGAGCCAGTCAGCGCTCACGATCTCTGCTTCCTGGAGATAAAATGTTCGTGTGGGATTGGCATGGAGACGTGCTGGCCTGCGAAGGGGATTTGGAGAAGGGATCCAAGAAATCCTGTAGGAAGGAGTAAACACCTGTTTCTGTCCTCGCAGAGCCCGCGGTGTGTTCCCAGCAGGACCCGACGCAGATTCCGCAGGGCTGAAGGAGCAGTTTCCACATTTTGTTGTCTCTCTGCAGCAGCACGAGTGAGGTGAGCGGGGCAGGGAGCAGCCAGATGTCTGACAGGGAGCTCCAAACCCTCGGATTCCTGCGTGGATCTCGGTTCTCCCCACAAAAAACCCTGGAAAGGAGAAGGGGAGGAAACACCGTGCATAAACCTGCAGGAAAACGTGCTAAACCCTGTGTACAAACCTGCTGTGCCTCGTGTTGTTTGTTCTCTCACGGCTCAGCTAGATTCCAGGCTAGGCTTTCAGAGCTGCCTTTCTGAGGAGCAGCACTGGAAAAGCGCCCGAGCCCCCGTGGTATCCAGCCCGTGGGGTGAGCTGTGGCTGGGCAGCCACGGGATAAATACCGAGTTGTGCTACCAGTACACGCTGTGCTCCTTCCTGCCCGCTAAATATTGATGCTTGTCCAATTCTGTGGCTGTTCCCATTTCGTTTGCCCTTGAATCCTCAGTCCCTCGCTATTTCCGAGCCTGATTTCCCTCACTGTGAGGCACCAGCAGGTGAAAGGTCACCCCAAAGGTCACCTCCTGCATAGGTTTCGGGAGTAAAAGCAGCAGGTCTGTATCGTTTTTGTGGTTCTGGGGTGGGCGGCGAAGTTCTGCGAGGAACTGGAAAAGCTGTGCTCGTTTTGAACCTTTCCTGCATTCAAGCAGCCGCTGCCCCTGGTTTTCCTGGAGGATCCAGTGAGTGTTCCCAGCAGCGGGAGCTGTCACTACTCACACTTTACACCGGCCCCAGCCTTCTCTCCAGGTGTTCTTTAGGTAATTAAGCTGGTGTGAGTGAAGGAAATCCTCGGAATTTTCGACACCCCGAGTCTCGCTGCTCTGGTGGCAGACTGTGGGGTTTGGGATGCATTCGTGCTGCTTTGCCTCTTCCTCCTAATTCTGGCGGTGGGCCCTAATTCCTGACGGCAGAACCAGCAGAGCCACCGGTTCCCATCGCCTTCCTCCGCGCTGCGGTAACGCCGTGCCTGCTTTGGCAAGGTAAAGAGGCCCCCAAACCCCACCCCCTCCCGACATGAAGCTGGGTCTTGGTTCAGCGGGAAGGCTGTGAGTGCCAGGCTCCTGCCTGCAGGATCTGCGGGAATCTGCCGAATCATCCCCGTGTGTGTCCCGGGTGCTGAGCCCGCAGCCGGCTCCTGCTCTGCTCTGCAGGGGCAGCCTCTCCTCCAGCAGCGTCATTTTGTGCTCACAAGAGCCTCAACTTTTTCTAGAGAGGGAAGGGAAGCTTTTCTCTGTTCAGGGAAAGGTGTTTGGGAACGTTTTCCTTCACAGCAAAGGCTCCGTGGCCTTTGCGCGTCAGGCGCGCTGCTCATTAAACACCCACGTGCTCTCAGCAGCCTCCTTCCACACAGGGAAAAGTCACCCCGGGAAAAGTCCTGGGAGACAATCCCAAACTGGGGAGGTAATAATGCACAAAAGGAACGAGGGGCAGCTTGACTTTCTCAGCAGCTGCAGCCACCCTGGAAGCACCGAGGACACAAAGCTGGGGTTGACGAAACAGAGCGCCAGAGCTTCACGAGCACCTTCCTCAAGCTCTGTTGGGGAACAGAGAACAGTTTCAGTAACGCTTTCAGGAGCGCGGCTGCATCGCCCTTCAGGCTGAGATCCCACGTGTGGCAGGGTGGCACCCACCCTGGTGCTGCACCCCCGGGCGTGTGGGGTCACTCGGGGTCACGCCGTGGTCCCGTAGGGCATCCCCAGCTCTGTGCGGCCACGTGGCTCCAGCAGCAGCTGCCCGCACATCCCCCTCCCTCTGCCAGCCCTTTGGAACTCCCACCTGGGATTCTGCATCTTCTGGGCGAGGCAGGGAGCATCCCCAGGCGCTTCTGTGCAGCGGATGAATGGCCAGCAGCGGTTCACATCCAGCTGTGGTGTTTGGGATGTCCAGTTCAAGGTGTCCCCTGCACCACAATCGTCACTGGAGCCTTTTGGCTTCCTGGGTTTGCATGAAGGCCTCCTGTCACTGTGGAATGGGAATTCTGCTCAGAACTTAGTGGCTGTGGGGTCCCACTGACCCCAGAGTTTCTGCTCTCTGCAAAACCCAACTATTTTAAACCTCCAGTCACCTTCCTTCACCCAGCCCCTGCAGCGCCCCGGAGCTCCAGGGAGAGCTGACAAGCTCCACACCCTCTGTGACAGGGGAAACATTTCATCACTCCCATGTCAGGCAGCCACTGCCACCACTCCTGCTTCCACAGCAACTCAAACCCGCTGTTTTCTTTTCCTTGCAGGAGGAGAGCACAACCCACCAGTCACCACTGATGAGAACTCCAGATGGAGCTCCCACACGGGGCTGGGGTTACCCCTGTTGGAGCAGCTCAGGGAAGAGAGACTGTTCGGAAAATAAGGATTGTCTGTGTGTTAGTGGAATCACGGAATCATGGAAGAGCTTGGGTTGGAAGGGACCTTCCAGATCATCTCATCCCAGTGTCACCCCTGCCATGGGCAGGGACACCTCCCACTGTCCCAGGCTGCTCCCAGCCCCAGTGTCCAGCCTGGCCTTGGGCACTGCCAGGGATCCAGGGGCAGCCACAGCTGCTCTGGGCACCCTGTGCCAGGGCCTCCCCACCCTCCCAGGGAACAATTCCCTCCCAATATCCCATCCAGCCCTGCTCTCCATCACTTTGAAGCCATTCTCCCTTGCCCTGTCTCTACACGCTCTTAGAAAAAGCATCAGAATTTTGGAAGCAGCCAGAAGGAGACACAAGGACTTTTCTTGGAGTCTTTTTAATTTAGTGACTAAATTCTGATGGGGGCTGGCCCAGGCAGTCTCCCCTCCCAGTGTGCCAGAGGATCCAGGAGGGGGTTTGACAGCAGTGTGCAAACTGTTATTATTAACAACAACACACTCACCACCCTCTCATTGTCCTTTGAGTAAATATTTAAGCAGTGGAAACTTGGCTTGCACTTCCCCAGACTGGCAATCTGCTGGGAACTGAGATCCTGCCCGGGTCCCGTTACAAAACCCCTGTGAACACTCGGAACATCTTTTTCACCACTCCTCCGCTCAATGTACACATTTTAATTATTATGCAGATTCTCGTTCAGGAAATATTTGGATTTGGAAGTGTTCGGCCATGTGGTAATCTTTAGGAAGAAGGTAAACATATTCTTTGTTAAAGAAAATGTAAATAAAGAATTGCCCCAAAATATCTCCGAGAGGTTAAATGCGGGACAATGGGAACCACATGTACACGTTCCTGCTGTCCCTGTGCCGGGAGCTCGGGGATGTTTCCAGCCACTTTGGTGACAGGAATTCTGCTGGGGTGACGTCCTGACCCTATAAGAAAAAGGAAACAGCAGGCTAAGGAATTAGCTGGGTTTGATGCATTTTAAATCACAGAATCACTGAATGGTTTGGGTTGGAAGGATCTCAAATCCCATCCCATTCCACTCCTGCCATGGGCAGGGACACCTTCCACTGTCCCAGGCTGCTCCCAGCCCCAGTGTCCAGCCTGGCCTTGGGCACTGCCAGGGATCCAGGGGCAGCCACAGCTGCTCTGGGCACCCTGTGCCAGGGCCTGCCCACCCTCCCAGCCAGGAGTTCTTTCCCAATATCCCATCTAAACCAACTCTTTGTCGTCTCATACCTGGTTTAGATTGCCCCAATTACTTGAAGAGCCATTAATTTACAGAGGTACCATGGTTACAACGTCCATCCTCACTCTGCAGGGGGATGTGAGCTCATCCACAGGATTCCTGCTCATCTTTTATCTGTTCTTCCTCCTTGTCCAATACCCGCAGTGGGATTTGGGTTATTCCCACACTGCTGGAACTGCAGGAGAGGGTTTTCCTGATCTGATGGCTTTCAGGCCAGCTCCTGACCCGGTGGAAGCAGTGGCAGCTCTGCCCTGCACCCCCTGCAGCAGCACAAGGTGTGGCAGACCCTCGGTGGGTCTGTGCCTGCTCCACGCAGCTGACAGAGAGCTTTGGAACGTTAAGCAGATGACAATTCTTACACGTGTAATCAGTTTAATTACACAAGCCGCTCACAATATTCTCCTACCCAGGTAAAGGATCCTGTATGAATTTCAGAACTAATTGAACCACATTAATACTGCTAAAGGAAACAGCAGCATTTGCAATTCATGCATTATTTTACGTTCGGATGTAATTAGTTTGGATTAATTTCTAATGAACTCGTTTTGCTTGCAATCAAGGGCTTCTTTTCCTGGGCTGGGGAAATGCCTGTGAGTTTTCCCTCTGAGCTTTCTTGGACAACATCTGCCCCGAGCTGTGTCTGTGGAACAATGGAGAGGCAGATTTACAGGGTGTCAGCTCCCTGCTCCGGGCCTGCGGAAAGATGAATTAAGCCTTCTCTCAGAAATGGAACATATATACTTCAAACCAATTGTAATTAGCCAAGATACGGCCAGGGTCACGCTGTGAGTAATTTACCCACAGGGCTCTTCAAAGTAAGGACTTATTTAAATTTTTTTCAAGTTGTGCACAAGTTCTTTAAGTGTCCCACTTAGTTTTCAGGAAAATAAAAACAAGCATTGACCAGGAATTGGTTTTGTTTTTAACTATTTCCTGTGTGCTCGTGCAATCGTTGGTCCCTCACGTGGCGGGGTTCAATGGACTTCGAATGTCAAGCGGGAAAAGGTGAACTTGGTCTTGCCCAAGTTCAGAGAACTTGGAGCAGAGATGTGGATTAATGCTGGGGGCTCGAGTAGCCGCGAGAATAACTGGAGAAGAAAGAGGAATTCTTGTTCTGCCCTTTTCAGTTAAAAGTCAGAAAATCACAGAACGGTTTGGGTCGGGAGGTTCCTTAAAACCCATCCCATTCCACTCCCTGCCATGGGCAGGGACACCTTCCACTGCTGCTCCGAGCCCTGTCCAACCTGGCCCTGAAAAATGTTCAGGCTTTTGTATTTTAACACCTATAAAATGGGGATGGCCATCATTCAGACGTGGAACTGAAACTGCGAACATTTAAGGACAGCGGCAAGAATTCTGCAAGTCGCTCTCGAAGCTGCGCTGGGTCCCTCTGTGGGCAGCACCCCCTGCTCCTGTGCTCCGAGGAGGAGGACGGAAGGATGGCCTCCAGCCGGGCTTTCCAGAAAGGAGCTGCAGAATGTAAATGAAAACAAACCAAAAAAAATCAGGTTTGGGCACAGAAGAAACGCGTTGCCCGCAAATTGCATTTTCCCTGATTTCTGTACAGCTCTGCAATTGGCACAACCTTGTTTAGCTTCAAAGAACTAAGAAAATTGCAGCCCGAGGCTCTTGGATGGTGGCTGAGTGTGGCTCTTATCGCTGAAGTCCTGGGGAATAATTTAAGGCCAAGTGTCCATCCCAGCTCTCTCGGGCTGAGATTCCCAGTGCTTGCCCTGGGACACCGAGGAAGGCAGAAAATGAGGGCAGTCTTTAGACCAGTCTCACATGGAAAATGTATAAAATTGTTGAACACTGTTCCAGTTCCCACAGAGAAGCATCCTGGAGCACCCCTGGCAGTGCCCAAGGCCAGGCTGGATGGGGCTCGGAGCACCCTGGGATGGTGGAAGGTGTCCCTGCCCATGGCAGCAGAATGAGATGATTTTTAAGGTCCCTCCCAACCCAAACCAGTCTGGGATTCTGTGTTTCTCGGAAAAAAATAATCTGAAAACACCTCTTGGAAGCAAACTGCCATTGATCCTTGAATGACAACTCCTAGGACAGAGCCAAATGAGTGAAATCCATCGAACACCGTGAAATCTGGGGCTCTGTGTGTGTGAGGAGCATTTCCAGGTCCCCTGGCTGCCTGTCCAGATGGGCCCGATGCTCTGGTTGCAAGGAAACCCCCGTGGACTCATGGAATGCTTTGCCCACTCACCAATTTATTTCCTGGGTTCAGCAACCCACGAGAGGCCGGACGGTCCGTGCCACACAGGCTGACAGTGCTGGCCCTCCCTGCAGATGCTGGAAATTCAGAAGGAAGAGGGGGGAAGGAACATCCACAGTTTGGGCCTCGGGATATCACTGCCTGGTGCACATTTGTGTCCCTGCAGAAGGGCCAGAACCAAGGAGTGCAACCAGGAAATTCAATTTTCCTGTTGTCCGTGAATCCATCACCCGTTAACGGCCGCTGCCTCCATCATTCCCAGCGGCAGGGAAACCAAAACACCCTCGGGGGAGCTGGGGGCTCCCTGAGGGGATCACGGCTGGATGAAGGGCATGGAGATCCTCCTCCTCCTCCTTACTGAATGTCCTCCCGGCCTTGCACCTGCCACCAGCAAGGCAATTCCAAGAACGAGGGTGATGGGAACCTTGCTGGAAAGGGGATGTGCAGTGATGGAAAGGAGGACAGAGCACTTCAAGCTTTATGTAATATTTTTTCTCTCCACCAGGGTTTGGTACAAGGAGACACAGGAGCAGCCAACCTCACCCTGGCTACCAGCAACCTGCGAGCCTTTAAACGCAATTAATGCAAAACTTCCTTTCATTGTAACTGCCTTCCCTGGTTTGCAGCACGTGGATAACATTCCAGCGGGCTGTGACTCCTCGGAAAGTCTCGTGAGCAGCACTCACTGAGCTGGAGCTCCGTCGGCGTAAGTGGAACTTCACAAAGGATAATTTTTAATTTCTGACATCCGTTTTAAAGAAAACTCGCATCTAAGCAGCAGCTGATGTTTCAGCTCTCAGCAGAGCCACTCGGTCCCCAAAATAAACTGTTGGTTTAACATTTATTTGTGTACAAACCCACACACATTTGTCTGCAGGGATCAAAGTGGATTTCCAGTTTACAGACGAAGCTGCGGCCATAGCAGAGCTGTGGAAGCCCTCCCCGGGCGTTTGAACAGTGTGTGTTTAAACACAGCTCTGCAGCCAAAAATCACACAGAGCCCCGGGCTCCGGGGGCACCCACGAGCCCTTTGTAGGCTCGATTTGGGATTTCAGAGGGAAAACATCCCCGAATCAGTCATTTCCCAGTGCCTTTATTTCCCGCTCGAAGCGCGGGGCAGCAGACGGGCTCTGCTGGAGCCATGTACAGAGGCTTCCAGCTGGGGGGACGTGTTGGGATCTTAAGCCTCATGCTGGAGCAGCTCCTTGCTGCTGGAGATGAATCCCAGCATCTTCCCCTTCTTCTCCTGGAGGAGAGCAGAGCTCCAGCTGCCCACAGGGACCTTCCAAATGATTTTGTTCAACCCATCCCCTGGGAACAGCCGTGAGATCCGTTGGGGAATAAAAGTTAATGATGATTGTGCATCTAAATCCCGGCAGCGCTGGAATTCCGTGGATCAAGGGCTGCAGGAGCCTCTGAATGGAGTCACAGTTCCCTCGTGTTCTTCAGACACTCCCCACCAGGCAGATGCTTGGAACAGCTGCTGTAAAGTTAATGGTATTTAACAAAGGACCTGCAGAGGGAAAAACACCAGTTCAGTATCAGAGGGAACAGGACAAGCACTCTGGCTGCACTTCTGTGACTGATCTGGTTACATTTCTATCATCACTTTATCAACATTTTAGGCTTTATTATTCAGATTAAAAAAAAATAAATAAAATTGGGCTCCAGGAACAACCCAACCTTCTCAAGGACGTGGTGGGTTTCAGCTGATGTTGGTTTATGCTCAGTGAGAACAGAGTGAACTACTGGCAGTTGCTGTGTACGACGGGGTTGATCTTTAAAGCATCAATTCCTGGGGTGTTTGTCTTTCCCTGCGCCTGCTGTCTGCAAATGCTCCAGCAGGCAGGGATCTGGGGCAGTCCTGACCACAGCAGCATATTTTATTTGTTGAAAATCAGTTTTGTATTGTAATAAAGAATATTTGCTGTGGCAGCCCAGGGTTTTTTTCTGGTGACTGATTTATACCTGTCCAGACAGCTAAAGAAAAATGCCTTAAGACTTAACTGCACAATTCCATTACCCTAAGTATCGACTCTCAAATTCCTGTAGTGAACTGACTGTGAATTTCCGATTAAAAATGAATTCTAATTAATTTAAGGATCAGAAAGAGAAAAAAGAGGAAAACCACGAGCTACTACGTGACATCACGGGTGGGAATGGTCTGGTGCGGATGGAGGGTTGAGAATGTGGGAACAGATCCCTGAATCCCAGAGTGGTTTGGGTTAGAGGGACTTTAAACCTCATCTGCCATGAGATGCCTTCCACTATCCCAGGCTGCTCCAATCCCCTTCCAGCCCGGCCTTGGACACTTCCAGGGATGGGGCATCCCAGCTCCAGATGGGGTGGAAGCAGCTCTGGGTCCCCTGGCAGGGCCTGCCAAGGCAGGAAGGAAAACCTGCAGTGGGAATACTATGGCAAGCTCCTTCCTAAATTGTCCTCCTGGAGATAGTTGTGCTGTGAGAGGGTCCGTGGGTCCGGAACTGGGGGTTCAGCAGCTCAGCTCCACCACGGGAGGCAGAGAGGCCGAACACGACATCGCCGGGAGGAGGTGCAGCGAGGGAAGGGCATTTCTGGGTGGACTCGTGGCTGGGAGAGAGACACAGGGAGGGGGAGCTGGAGGAGAGAACGAACAGCCAGGGATGACTCAGTTTGGAAACATCCCCTGTTTATGATCCTTGGCAGGGGGTGCCTTTCTGACGCTGCTCTCTGGTAATCTCCTGACCGGGACCCCGCTCCTGGCGGGTGCCCTCTTCCCACTGGGATGCTTCTATTTATAGCACTTTGGGATGGGCGTGCAGGGGCAGCTCAGCGGGCTGGGCTGGGGCCAGCTTAACCCCGAGAGACTCAGCTCAGCTGGGACAAGCTTAACTTCCCCGAAATCAGCCGGGGGCTGCCCGAGGAGAGGCCTCCTCCTTCGGGAATCTCCTTTCCAGAGGGGAGCTCCGAGAAGTGCCCAGGGATTGATTGTGGCATCCCCCTCCTCAGTCACCCTCCACTCCCCCTGCTTTCCATGGGCTCCTTCCACCATCCAGGCCTGGAGGAGTTCCAGGGATGGGAATGAAGGTGATACGGGGAAATCAAGCAGTGCAAACGGAAAAAGGTCACTCACGCAGGCAGCATTCCTTAAAAAACCCGTCCTCAAACCCTGTTTATTTAACTTTTTGTTTGCTTGTTCCTAATTCTTTAATATAAACTAGTCATTTTTAATTATTTTAGATGCAACCAGAGCCCTTTTTTTTCTGATTTAAACCAGTTATAAATACAATTTTCTCGCTGCAAACCCGAGGAGTCCCTAAAGCGGTTCCAGATGCCAGACATGGACATTTGTAACATTCCTACTGGAGGGATAACTTGGGATATTGGATCCAAAGCAACAAGTTTAACAAACAAGACACCGACACACGAAGAGGTAACGCGGTGAGAAGAAAAAATCCAGGCTATCAAATTTAGATGAAACTTCCCCGATTCGTACAAAGAGTTTTACAAACCTTGGTTTAAGCCAAGGTACAGCTCGGAAAGGAAACCTGGAAACGTGTGAGAGAACTGGACTGGGGAGAAGTGGGGTAAAATGGAAGGAAGAGGCAGAGGAAGAGAATAAAAAGAGTCAGTAAACGAGTGGGGACTTAAAAAAGAAGCGGAAAATGTCAAAGGAGAAAAGCAGAAAATCAGAAGAAACGCCGAGGAAGAATATTTTCAACAAGGCAGGAATAAAAAACTGAGCTCTATGAGGAAAAGCGCAAGAAATACCAGGAGTTTCAAGGTTCTAAAGCCAACAAAACTGTGAAAATGCTCAGGAGGAAAGAGAAAATATGAAGTAACTCATTCTGCATTAATTGTGTTCCCTTTCAGACACCACATTCCAAGGCTGGAGAAACGGCTGTAATGAGATTATTGTTTACAGCAGGTTATTTATTCCTCAGCTGGTTCCTGCTCAGCCTGGCTGCGTTTGATCTCATTCTGTCAAACCTTGCCGCGGAGCCCTTGAGTTGTTACCTGAAAAATAAAGACTTCATGGATTTGGAACAAAAATCCTCATTACAGCCCCATTTTTCCTAAAGGCTTTGTGTGATTACCCAAAGCTCAAGGCCGCAGCTTTACAACCCCTGGGCAATCCCCAGCTATTGATGTTTGGGGGCTTGGCTTGTTTTCTCCTGACCTTGAGCAGCTCAGGTTTGGGGTGGCAATCACCCAGAATCTCCCCTTCAGTGCAGCGCCAAGAAATGCAAATTAAATTCAATATTAGAGCCCAAATACTCGTACAGAACAATTATGGCTGATCCTTTAATGGTCGTTGAAAATTGCTGCCCTCACAGCGTGGCAAATCTTTGTATTTTTGGGGGAAAGAACATTGGAAAATGGGCGTCAAACCCCCGAAGAAGCAATTAGCTAAATAATCCCAGGAACACGCTGAGGAAGCACGTGGGAAATGCTGTACGGAGATGTGGTTATAGAGGGAAAATTATTTTATTATCACGTGTTTCAAACAAGCGGGTGCCCACATTTTCCATGCAATGGCACAGTTGTGTCAGGCACCAAAATCAGATTTTAAGCTACTTTTAAATGTTCTCCCTTCCCCTCCCCTGCAGGGTCCGAGAGCGTGGGTTTTGTCACCGTTCTCGTGCCTTTCAGAGCTTCTTTCAACCACCCCACAATTACCAGAGCTGGCTAATGGACCATCTCCTTGATAAACTTCCTCGTTAAGGGGAGCCCAGGACAAAAAATGAGCCTGGTTCTTTAAAAGTTTATCCCTGTGGCACCATCGTGTAAGCATCCATATGGGACAGTAAAAATGGAAGACGACACATTAAATGACATTATTATAAAATGCAATACTCTTGGAATGATCCCTTATTAAATTAGGCTCTATGATCTGAGATGAATTTCCCCGATCCCTAATCCATCACCAGAGAAATATTAAAAGATAGGTCTCAACTGGCATTAGAATCGCACTCAGTCTCTACTTTCATTATTTTGAATTAGGGTGCTACTGGGGGGAAGCCTCTTAATGAGAATTAGAGTGATTCACTGGCCTCCTTTTGGATTTTGACAAGTAAAATATTAACTCTTCAGTCACAGCTGTCGGAATTAAAATACTTGGCAGCCACAGATGCACAAATTAAATTGGCCTTTATGTTTCCATATTGCTGACCTCCTTAGAGGCAAAAACATCAAACCCAACAATAACAGCAAACCCACAGCATGTCATTCCTTGGAAGAAAATATATTTATTGAAGTTTTTATATTTGTTTCACTTTTGAACACATAATTGAACAAATACGGGACGTTTCTACAAAAGGCTCTTATTTTAATTTTGCGTTCTGTAAAACTTCAGCTACAAATCAGTTCCTCTGAACCATTAATCAGGCAATAAAATAATAAATGAAGTTATTTCGGGGATTTCTTAACTGTTTAAACCAACATAAATCAGATTTACATGCGGTGCATCAGTGAAAACATCTTAATGGCTTTGACTGGCATTTCTTTGGGATTGTTCCTCTGGTTTTAATAGATTCTTTTTCTTAGAAACCATATTTGAAAATGCACAATTATTTCAAAAGAACAAGGTTTTTTATTAGCAGCGCTCCAGTTTGGAACAGCAAAACAAGCTGGAGTTTAGCAATGTCAAGAAAAGATCCTTTCTGATCTTCTCCCCTTTTTTTTGATTTACTGCTGTGGCAGTGGAATTTCAATTAGTCTCAGTTAAACGCGTCTCAATTAATTTTATTTCAATTATAATAAGAGTTTCCAAAGTGGAATTACGGCACGGAAAAGAAGGGAACGATGCAGAAGTGATGCAGAGGAGGCTTTATTTTTTATTTTTTTTTTAAGCTCTCCCTGAGTTCTCTGATCCATCACATCCGCGGCAGCCCGGGGTTTGTTATCCTTCCCCGTGTCTCTGGTCACCTCCAGCGCCTCTCCCTCCTCCCTAACGATCCCTCATTGATCCCGGCCCGTGATCGGCTGGGAGCGGCTCGCGGGGGGACAGTGATGGATGCCTTGGGCCCCTCTCGCCCTTCGCGTCCAATCCCGCCGTGAGCTCCCCGGACCCGCTCTGCGCAGGGAGAACCGGGGGCTGCGGCCCAGGCTGGCGCAGGGGGTGAATTTTGGCTCCTTGGGAGAGGCTCTGCACACGCAGGAGATCCCAAACCGGCTCCGCGGAATTCCTTGGAACGCGGGCTGGGCTCTGCCGTGTGCTGGCGGGGAGCGGAGAGGCTGCGGTGCTGACAGCATGAAGCACCTCGTGTTTGATGTGAGGAAATAGAGTTTGTTACCCACTTGCTGCTTTCCCAGTTCTCACTCATCCATAACCAGCCAGGGGAAGGTGGTGCCTCTCCCGCTCCTGACAGGGGAGTTTCAGAGCTGATAATGCATCGCTGACATCCACAACAATCCAGCTCTGAAACCTTCATATTTGGAAATATCCTGTTGTTCCCTGGCAGGGATCTGCTGGATGCGTTTGCCCCGAGCACATTTGTCGTGCCCCCTCTCCACGGGCAGCTCGGAGCCTCTCCCCAGCGACATGGGACACACCTGCTGTGCTTAGGACAAAGGAACCGGCCTCAAGTTGTGCCAGGGGAGCTTCAGGTTGGATATTTGGGAAATTTCTTCACCAAAGGGGTTGTCCTGTGCCAGGGCAGTGGTGGAGTCCTCATTCCTGGGGGGATTGAACAGCGCCGGGGAGGTGGCACTTGGGGACGTGGGTCAGTGGTGGCCTTGGCAGTGCTGGGGAAATGGTTGGACTCGATGGTCTGAGAGGGCTTTTCCAACCTTAACTGTTCTTGAGGGTGATGAGGCTGCCCTGGTGGCTGGGACAGTTCAGGGCTGTGACATCCGGCCCTGCCTGGTCAGGGGCACACGGACACCGAGTGTCCGAGGTCAGGGGTCCTCGTGCTGCTCTCAGTCACGCCTGAGGACAGCATTCCCTGCAACCCTAAAGCTCTCCCGGAACCACTTCTCCATTATTTTTATCCCTTTTATTGCATTATCTCAGCCATGCAAACAGCTCCTTCACGGGATTGGGGCTTTCCTGGGAGCACTTACCCCATCTTTCCTCCTTGTCACATCCCCACTGGGAGCTGACACCCTCCTCCCTCGGAGCACCGCTGCAGCCCCGTCTCAGCCCGGAATTCCCAGCCTGGCTTGGGGCTGAGAACCCACGCAGAGTTTTCCATGCTCTGTGGTTCCTTCCCGGGTTCCTCGGCCGGAGCCGGGAACGCCACGGAGCCACCTCGGCGTGTGAATTAGTCCTGGGAACTACTTAATCCATCTTCCCTGGAATTAAATGTGCACGGAGAGCTGCCGGGGGGCCGCGCCGCGGGCGGCTTTAATTTCTTTTTTAGAAGGCATTAGCAGAACTCGATAAAGGGTCAAGTAATTTCATCCAACTTGCCGCCAGTTAGTTAAGGGGAAGCGACAGGGCTGGAGCCTGACGTCGTTACAACCCGGCAGAATCATTTCGTGAAACGGGAGGTTTAAAATCCCATTTTTTTTGGCCGTAAGAGCGGTGGCGGGAGGGACGGTCCCGAGCCGTGAGGGATGGCCCCGGCCGGGGCTCCGTGATGGATGTTGGCGGGCCGGGGGTGGGCCGGGAGCCCCGAAATGAGATGGTTACTTGGGGCACCGGAGCGCCTCCGGAGCGCGGCCGGCGCGCTCCCGGGGAGCCCGGCCGGGGAGTAATTCCCGGGAATTGTGAGCGGACAGTGGGTCCGCGGGGAGCGCTGGCAATCATGGCGGAAACAATGTTTGCATCGATCAGCTGTCACGGTGATTTATGGCTTCATTTTGCTGTAATGGAGAATTAGTGGAAAGATTATCAGGGACTCAACACTTTGGCTTGTTACCCGTGTCCAGACGAGCAATTTGTCTCCCTGAAGCAGTGAAATACTTGTGACAGCTCCAACACTTGCCCTAATTCAATCAAGAGAAAATGTTGGAATTAATTTGTTACAAGAAAATTTAAATATGTTCAGCAAACAGTAACCGCAGAGCAGCAGCTGATTTATTGTGCTCGGCAAGATATCGATCCGCTTCGATCTGGCCCATGTTGAGGTTTTAATGTGTAATAATTTCCAATTTAAAGCTCCTTTTCAAGATCACGGGTTTAAAGAGAGGGCAGGCTGGGTCTCAAGACCTGATTAGGAGCCTGTTGCAATGGCTTTGTCAAAAGCCTGTTTGAATGTAAATTCATAGTTATCTTTTGCACTATCTTTAATATTCTTGACATGGATTTTATTGTGTGTCAAACCTCAGGCCAGCTGCCTGCCACAACCATTAATGAAACATCTTAGGAAATAAATCTCAGTCTTTATACAATATTTTTAAAAACCTGAAACATTAGATGTCAGCGAAAAAGGTGGAACTGCATCCCTTTTTTTTTCCCCCTGTACAGTAAAGCATCAGAGATGGAGCAATTTTACAGCTTCCCTACGCAATTAGATTGAATTATTGTGCAAATGCTATTATGCCATAAGCCTAAATTCCGAAGTCTGCAGGAATATTTTAGGTGCTTGTACAGATCTGTTATCTTCATTGAAGGTGTGACAGCTTATTCGACCCGTACAGATCTATAATTTTTAAGGTTTTCATTATTAAAATGCTCTCCCCTAAGGCCCGTAGGGTAACGCCGCTCGAGGAGGCGGCTGGAGCGCTGGAAATTCAGCTCCTTATAATTCACGGAGCAGCCGTGGTGGTCTGCAGGCAGTGCCAGCTCCTCTGCCACCCAGCTCCTGCAGAGCGGGGGGAAAAACGGAGCGCGCTCAACGAGTCCTTTCGGCCAAATTGTTATGATTGATTAAAGGGAAATCCAGGGCTAAATCCTTGTTTAATAACCGGCCTCGTAGCTCCGATTGGAAGCTTTCTCCAGCATTTTTAGAGCATCAGTGGGTCACGTAATTAGAGAGCAATCCCGTTCAACCTAATCAATAAAGAGTCGTCACCACCGCTGGACACATCCATAGCCAAGGGTTTTTTCTGCTCATTAGGAGAGTTTATTTTAGTTATTCTTACTTTTGCTGCCTCAGACTGAGAACTGAAAAATCAGCTCTTTTTATTTTAACTGGTTTTGAAAATATTTCTAACAGCATCCGGGCTCTCAAACGCAGAGTTTGGGCATCATCACCAGGTCAGCAATGCTGGGAGGTGCAGCCCCCCAGGTTCTCCCAGGAAAACCCACACTGGGCAGATGGATTTTTCCCAAATGGGTGATGGGAGAGGTGTGGGAACACCTCAGCCCCATCAGGGTAATCCCAGAGGGGCGCCTGCACCTTCCCAGTAGAGGAGAAAGGACCAAAGTGCTGGAAAAGCCGAGCCCCTGAACTCCCCTGGCCATCAGAGCACCTGCTAGCCCTCATTGAACACCCCTGTCCCTAAGGGTGTGTGACATGCTCTTTGAAGGATGAATGTTATCCCAGAAAACAAGAGCTTCCTGAGTGGCAGCCGCAGCCACAGGAGCCACTTCCCGGGCTCTGGACTTTGCTGGCTTTGGAGAAATCTTTGCACAAGCAACATTTGGCTCTGTCGGAGCTTTTGGAGGCAAAATGTGAAAAATTCCTGGTCCTACACCCAGTTCTGAGTGACCAGAACCCACAAGGTGCCCAACCGGGATCACGTTTGATCAGGAAGCAAAAATGAGGTGAATTTGGACAAAACAGCCAAACGTGGCTGCCTGGAGACACTCTGGTTCGGGGGCGGTGGCCTCTACCAGGTGTTCTGGTGACGTGGCAGCGCAGAGTCCCCCGCACAGCCCCGGTGAGGGGACACAGCGGGATCGCGGTCACCGTGCTGGGACGCATCCCTCGGACGCGCCTCGGCCTCCTCCAGGCCAGCTTGGGCAGAGCTCTCACTGCGTCCCCGGCCTCCTTCCCAGCAAACCCTTCCCTGATTCTCAGCAGGACAAGATTTCGTCTGTCAGGGGCTCAGAAGACTTCCTCGATCTCGGACAGTGTCTCTGCTCCAAGGATTTAGTGCTCCAGCCTTTGCTTGGCAGCCGCATTCCCACCTCGCTCCTCTCCACGATGCAGCTGAACATCTTCCCCCTCCCCGAGACATTCTCCCTCTATCCTTCCACATGTGTGCATTCAGTGCCTTTGGAAAAGCAAATACAGTTTTATTAAATTTTGTGCATGATTTGGATCATAAAAAGGAGGGATTACGGACACGTTGCAGCAGCTTTATGAAGGGAGGTGTCCCTGCGTTTCCGAGATTCGCTCTGACTGGGGGCTTCAGGATTGGGAATTAATGTTTTTTTTATAAATGCCGTGCTGATATTGTGCTCCCACCTCCGCAAATCCGCAATTACAACTCAGTTTTTCATTACAAACTAGAAACGTAAATATTTCTGTGGTCTTTGATGGAATTTAACTTCTGCAGCAAATAATATCTGCACATGTGTTTCCTATCTTGCTCTTTCCCGTGTAATACCAGGCAGGCTACAGCCAGTAAAATATTATTACAGAAGTCCCTTTGCTGCAAATCTTGACCAAAAAATCCAGGGTTTGCTATCCAAAGGGTTCCTGAGGGTTCCTGGGAGTCGGCAGAGCTCTCGTGGTCGGAAAGGCCATGGCAGGAGCAGCTTTGTCCCTCCTGGTCACAGCTTCAGGGGGTGTCCCATCCATGAGCTCCACTCCTCTGCACCAGAGACCCTGCCATCTCCTTTTCCTCCCAATTTTAGGGCAAGCCAGGCTACTGCAGGGTGTTTTTGGGAGGCTGTGAACCCCCAGGCCCCTCGGAGAGCCGGGCTGAGCATCCCTGGGCTCCGCAGCCTGGCAGGGAGGGAGGGCCCACACCAGTTCTGTGTGACCTGGAGGAGAACCAGGCCTTGACATTCAAAATTGAATTAGACTGATATTTAAAACAGAGATAAACTGACATTTAGAACAGTCCAATGTTCTGTTGTTTCAATTTGCTTCTTTTTTTCTTTTCTTTCCTCATTTTTCATGGCTCAAGGCCCCACCACACTGGAAGTGGCTCACTGGGGGTCTGCTGCTGGATCATGACCGGCTGGGACCCCGTGGCTGAGGTCTCACTCTTGTTCCTCCAGCGCTACAAGCAAGAAGGAGCCTCCTGGCTGACTCCAGTGGGATGCAGCGTTGTCCTCACCCGTTAATGTGTCAAAATGCAGCACCAAAATCAGCTTGTGACTGCTCCCGAGCCGTCAGGAGCAGCGCCAGCTTAAATTGTATTAAAATCTTGGTCAACAGTGCTAAAAGGCAGCATTGTCGATTAATAATATCAAGAGCAATCTGAAAACCTCATCTCATTTTCAGAGCCCTGCTTTTGGTTTTCTTCTCTCACTCTCTGCTTGAACAGCCAAGAACTGGTTTGGTTCCTTCTGTGCCTCAGTGAGCCCCGAGAAATGAGCTTTACCAGCTCCCACTCATCAGCGTGGCCCTGCAGCCACGGGCTGCCAATCCCACTGGGGGATGTTTATTTGTTTCTAAGAAGTCCTATCAGAATCTGGATCTGCTTCTGCAATTGTCTTTAGTGCTGAAATACAAGTTTAGGGACTGCTCATGGCTGCAAACACCAGCGTTGGGAGAGGGCTGAGAGAATGGCATTCCTTTCAAGTCGGATTTGCACAGAGCACAAAAAATCCGAGGAAAAATAATCTTTAAATAAGTTACCAATTGTGAACTTTATAACTGTGCCAGCCATTAACAATAGACCCTCTTGGGGTGGGTTTTTCTCCCTTCCCATAACAATTTTTTCCTTTCTGCAAGGTCATTTTAGGTCCTCAGCCTCAATAATTATTTCCTCCGCGAGCCATTGCAGACAGGGCTGTCTTCAGCCTCTCAGCTCGGAGGGAGAAACCCGATCACGCCGTGGGATCCCTCCACCATCTCTGCCAACAAAAATGGCTTTATTTTGCCCAGAACAAGGATGACAAGGGGTGTCTCCACAAGGCTCTGGCACCTCTCGGGCTCTGCCTCCTGCGCTTCGCGGGGCCGCGGCCCCGGAGCCGGCGGGAAGGACCGGGCTCTTCCGTGGGGGTGAAGCCCTGGCTGGGCTTTTCCAGCGCTCCCATTGTTGCACAGCTGAATCCAATCACTGCTATTTGTTTTTCAAAACAGGGCCCAGCTCCCTGTTGCTGGATGATGTTTTCATCCGCTGACATTTAAAAGAGCTATTTCAAAATGAGCTGAGAACGTTTCTAGAATTCCTCTATTTTTAAGGTTTTATCGAAATCAGCTTTTAATTATCTGTTTGGAAATAATTGTTAGTAAACAGCTCCGTGCCTGCTCTGAAGGCGCTCACCAGACCTGTAAAAACCAGCTAAAAACGGCACATTTTGGGAAAGGAGATGATTTTTCCAAACCCACAGAGGGATCAGATAATGCTCAAGCCCACGTGCTGCGTCCCAGACAACGCGGCTGTGATTAACCATTTCCTTCAGCTCCTGAATTGTTGTCCCACTCTAGAACAAAGGTAGAGCAGAGTTAGCAAAAAAAGAAACAGCCTCTTCCTTGGAAAACCCGCAGCCAGGCTCTCCTGCCCGGGGGCAGCTCCCAGCAGGAGCAGATTTCAGGAATTTCTGAGCATCCTGTTGTGACGGAGGGTCATTCTGGGGGATGCATTTTATGAAGGTTGGGAAATTGGTTTTGCTTGATTATGGTTAGGACTCTCTTCAAATGATCTGCCAGGACTTCAGGATGTTGAGGAAGAAAGGGGAGAAGAAATTAAGCCCTTCAGAAGACAATTTTGACCTGCTGAGCTGTTGTGTCTCCTGATCCCTCCACAAAGAGCTACCAGATGTCCCTGTCTTGTTTCCAGGAGCGTTTCAATAATTTACATTCCCAGGAAAACGAGAAGCCCAAAGACCAAGGTTGACTCACGTCTGCTATGGCCATGGGCTTTACCCACTTGCCATCACCACACGCAGCCCCACGACAACCAATTACTCATAATTAATTACCAGCAAATTGTCAGAGTGGAGTTTGGGCCTCATGTCTGTAATGTCAGCTCACAATTAATTTAATTCACCCCCAGCCTAGCCCGGGTTTGACTCTGGAGCTTCGCTTACTCAAAGACAGCAATCCCCGTGCCTGGATCAGAAGGAAAGTTGTCCAAACCTTCTGAGGAGTGAGGGAACCTGCAGGAGTGGTTTCCAGTAAAGCATCAATCCATATCCCGGATCCATATCCCAGATCCATATCCCACCCCAGCAGGGCCTGGGTGACATGGGGACATTTGGACATTTGTTCTCCCGGACCCTAGGAGGTTTTGGAACGGTTGTGACCTCTGAGGAGGCGAGACGTCATGGAATCATACACCCGTGGAATGGTTTGGGATGGAAGGGACCCTAAGGACCATCTCATTCCAACCCCTTGCCACAGGCAGGGGCACCACGGAGCCTCCCGTGCTGCAGCACATCCAGCTTGCAAAGCTTTTGGCATTTTTTAATGATCTGCCGGAGTTTGGCTCTCTCGGCACGAAGGACACATTCCGAACTGAGATGACTGTTTAAATCCCACCTGGCAGAACAAGCTAATCAATTTACCTTATCAAACTCCAACGTCTAATTAGAGCTCTCTTGACACCATTCCCAGGCTGGGTTCAGCTCGTCCTGGAGGCAGTGTAGCCCTTTTATTACTTTCTACAACTTAATCACTGTGTTTTAAAGATGTTTTCTCTGAATTGCTCAAAGGTTAGCCCCTCTGTCAATTTAAGTCAATATCCTCTTCTTTTCAAAATTAATTGCTATTAATTAATCACCATCTGAAGGAGTTTATTGGTATTGATTGGCTCCCTTTTGTGTGTTTCTGTGAGATCCTTCATTGGTCCTCCTCGCTGGGTTTGTTTTTCACCCGCACCACAGAGCCCGTTTGGGTGAGCGTGGGTTGGCAGCAGCTCCAGATGGACATCCCAATCTCCAGGATAATCTTTCTGCCCGAGGATGTCCATGGTGTAGATGCTTCTGGCTTTTACAGTATTCTCTCAACTTCTTGAGTCCCTTAAAATACCAGAGCCCTTCTTTCAAACCTATTCGCAGTGTCGTGAAAACGTGTCTTGGTTTTGGGTTCCTGGCACCCTTTTCCTGTGTCCATGGGATTGAGAAGCTGTCCCAGCACCCACATCTCAGTGGCGTGACCTTCGGGCACAGACTGGGAGCATTTAAGCAGGACAAGACCACACATCTCTCCCTGCTTCACCTGCAGCAGGAAGGAGAAGACTTCACCATAAAATTTCTGTGCAAGGCTCTGCTTCCCGCTGCTCCGCGGCACTGGCGGGAGGCAGGAGGGTGATGATTGAAAAGCATTAATTTGCTTCCAAGTTTTGCACGGTTATTGGCATTTTCTCTCCGACCTTTTTCCCAGTGTAATCAAATAGCAGCGATCAATACATTAAAAGTCAGTTTTCCTTGGAAGCCTCTCCTTGCAACGTGTAGTGACCAGTGCGGCACCATCTTCCCAGTCAATCATTAAACGGGAGTTTGGGGGGGTTAAAAAGACCCCAGGTCACGCTGGGGCCTCACAGGGCTGAGCAGAGTGGGAAAATGTGGCAGGAATGAGGATGGTGGTGGGAAGAGTCTTAAGCTGTAGAAGAACCTGCACAATAATGCGCTTTTCACAGAATGAGGAGCCATTTAAACGCAGCTTGATCCTGGGATCAGTTTTATTCCGGCAGCAGCAGGGACTGGGATGCTTCGGAACTCCCCTCCTGGTCCTGGGACACCCCCAGAATGATTCACACCTGAGAGGAGAACAAGCCACCCTTCCCACCAGCCAGCAGGGCCCACCTCAGCTCCTTCCCTGAGGATGAGCAGGGGGTGATTCCTGGAGCAGAGCTTCCCACCGGCTCCCGTGGGAATACCCAACGGGAATTCCGTGCCGGTGGACGGGGTTCTGGTGGTCTCTCCGGTCAGTGGCACCACGGGCCCAGGGCACCGGCACCGTCACTCTGTGCCTGATCCAGGACTGCAGGAGACACGTTCCAGGCTGCCGAGCGCTGTCATTTGTCAGCCTCTGAAAAGACAGAATTCCTCCTCTCCAAAGCTTCCCCGGCTCCCTGGGGATGTCGTCAGCGGCTTTCGCCGCCTTGAAAAAAATGTCATTTTTCTTTTTAAAGAGTACTACAATTATTATCACCAGGCCTCAGGGCACTTCACCCCAAATCACACAATGCTATTTCGGGTCTCTCTTTTACCGCAAATGTTCAAAACCAGCTGCTTAAATCCGGTTTTCAAAAGTGAATTGGGCATTTAGCAGCCCGAGAGTCTCTCGGCGCCTCTGAGATGCCGTGGCAGCTTCCAGCCAGCCAGGAGCACCCAGAGGCTCCATCCCGAGGCCAGGGACCACGTCAAGAGTGTCTTTCTGGGATCCTTCAGGGTGAGACGGGTTTGCTGGAACTTTTCTCCTTGTGTCACTCTTCAGGGTGCCCAGATGCGAGGATCCAGCTGTGCAGTGTGGGCTCGGGCAGGGTCACGCTCCCTCACCCCACAGAAAATATGGATTACATTTTTATATAAGGCTTTTTGGATTAAACCTTGCTGAATTTGAGGGGCTAATTACTCCTGGGACTGGGCCCACAGGAGATTTTTCCCTCTGCAGCCTCTCCTGACCATGTTTATGTGTGAGTTTCCCCGAGCACCTCCAAGACTGAAAGCTTTTTTTTTTTACGAGACAGATGGAGCTGTTCTTTCCAAGAGTGAGCAATATTTAACCTTAAGCACTTTCAAATCCGGCCTCAGGAATATTGAGATGAAAGCCTCGTGGCACTAAGCTCCTTTCAAATGGATATTGCAGCAGAGCTGCCTGGACATTAGTCTGGCTGAACCTGAGCGGTGTTTAACATGCTGCCGGTGTGCCCGCGCTCCTCGAGGAGCCCCGACAAGAATAAATACTCGGCTTTCAGATTTAATTTCCAGCGGCGGCTCCGCTCTCGCTATTGTGTTTCTTCTGAGCATCCTTTATTGGACTTGAAGTTCCTGAGAGTGGCAGCGAGGGTGTGGTGAGACGGCTTCACCCTCTCCCTGCCAGCGGCGAGTGCAGGGACGGGGGACGGTGGCTCAGCATCACCGTGACACTGGTCACCAGCATGGTGCAATGCCCACGTGGTTTGGGTGGGAAGGGACCTTAAATTCCCATCCCATTCCACCCCTGCCATGGCAGGGACACCTTCCACCATCCCACGCGGCTCCAAGCCCCGTCCAACCTGGCCTTGGGCACTGCCAGGGATCCAGGGGCAGCCACAGCTGCTCTGGGCACCCTGTGCCAGGGCCTCTCCACTCTCCCAGCCAGGAATTCCTTCCCAAACACCCAATTTAAATCTACACTCTTTCAGTTTAAATCCATGAGTTGCAATTATTGAAATGACGATATTCAGTCAATAATCACAGAATTATAGAGCGATTTGAGTTGGAGAATAGCAGCTGGAGAGAATTAAATGGGAAGTACAAATACATTTTCAAGAGCTTTCAGGTTTTCTCTTGCCCTGTTGATCGGATTCTTCGCACGCAAATCCTCATCTCAAAGTTGTGCACCTTGGGGGGGAAGGGAGTGATGTTTTCCTCACTGCACAAAACACGGGCACTTCTCAGGTTTTCTTAGGATCTTGTGTATCCTCCGAGTTTTCCAGGGAGCCCCTTTTGGCTTTGTCCTCTGCAGTGGCCCCATGGCCCGGCCACGATCTGTATTTGTCTTGATCAGGATATTAAACCCCAATCGTGCACAAAGCACCGAGGTCCCAGTGCACCACTGTTGAACTAAGAAATCATTATCATCAGCCAGAGGAGAAGGATGGATGATGGATAATGGGTCTCTCCCTGCCCAGCGATCATTACGCTCCTGCCGATGAGGCAGCAACTGTCTTAAGTCCCATTAGTGGATGATGGGCTGTCTGGAAGAGGATCCTCATTCCTGGGCAGGCAGCTCACTGCCTTAACCCCGGCCTGGAGGGACTGTCCCCTCCCAGCCCAGCCCCCAGCGTGTGGGAAGGGTGAAACGGGCGTCTCCCCACGAGGCAGAAAAACGCACAAACTGGAGCTGAAAGGCAAAATGCACCTTCCTGAAGGGTCTGCTGGGCAAAAAAACACATTTAGGGAAGTGCTAAGGCAAGTCTGAGGGAGTTTGAGAGTTTACAACTGAGAACTGTCTGCTGGTGTCTTTCATGTCTGCTCAGCTCGGCGAGGATTAAACTCTCCCCGTATACGTGGGCCCGGGCTGGGGCTGGGGCAGTGCAGGGAGCAGAGACAGCGCTGCCACCCCGATGGGTGCTCAGAGCTGTGCACAGCCGTGCCACCGCCAGTTTGGGGGGTGGGCAGCCACATCGGGACGAGCTGTGCACAGCAAAACTGCTTCGGCAGTGAAGGGGAGGTGGTGTGGGAGCCACCCCCGGGGTGGAGCAGGGGGAGGCGAGGATGCTGCCAGGGGTGGGGGAACAGCTCGGGCGTGTCTGAGCAATCCTGTCGGCTCCTGGCACCCGTTGCCAACATTGGCTGGAAAATGCCGTGGGAAGCGCCAGGTCTGTCCTGACTTTGCAGGCCCAGAGAGGGCTTTCTATCACAGCCAGTTCCGTTTTCATGGAATATTCTCCCATTGCTGTGTGATCCCTGAGTCCTGCAGCTCTGCATGGCACGGGAGGGATCTGCTAATCCCAGAATGGTTTGGCTTGGAAACGGCCTTAAAAATCATCTCATTCCACCCCTGCCATGGGCAGGGACACCTCCCACTGTCCCAGGCTGCTCCCAGCCCCAGTGTCCAGCCTGGCCTTGGGCACTGCCAGGGATCCAGGGGCAGCCACAGCTTCTCTGAGCACCCTGTGCCAGGGCCTGCCCACCCTCACAGCCAGGAATTTCTTCCTATTCACAGAATCAGAGAATCACAGAGTAAGCCGGGTTGGAAGGGACCCACAAAGATCAAGTCCAACTCCTGATGCCTGAGCCCCAGTTGGGACCTTCCACCACAAAGGGCATCTAATCCAACATCTGATCTAAACCTCTCTCAGTTTAATGCCCCATCCCTCTATAAAAGCGTTAGCAAATCTCCGTAATTTTAAGTAAACTTTGAGAAATTGAATTTTGAGTCATATCTAAATCAGATCCGTCCCTGGCCTGTGACCTGGGCACATGGTAATGAACAGAGGTATCTGCTGGGTGTCCCCGGGGAGCAGCTCTTCCCTTGGCAGCTTTGCTCTCGATTACACGGCCCCGACTGCGGCTCCCTCGCTGTGATTCATCCTGACGTGGTCCCCTGGTGATGAGAGCCCGGGACAGGATCCTGTGTTTAGCTGGAAATACATTTAAAAATGCATTCTGGAGGGTTTTCTTTAAATTATTAAAGAACAGTAATTCACCTTTTAAACTCACCAAGATGTAAAGCACTTTATGGACTATCTTTCAAATCGTTTTAAAAATCTTCAGATCCCTCTCTTGGTGCTCTCATAACTATTTAGTAAAACAATAATAAAACCAAAACCGATACAAATGTTGCCTGTTGTTTAGAGAAGTAAATATCCTTGGTAAGTCTTAGCGAAGCACTTACAACAGAGTGGTTTGGATGCAGTCCAGACTGTTCAATAGTTAATATATTATTCATATTAATAAAATAATGTTTGGAAAGGCACCAAGAGTCATAATCTGTGCAGCCAGAGCTGGGGTTTAGCAGTTAGTTGACAATTAGTTACCAGTTGAGGGTTTCCCACCTTTCTCTGAGTTTTACTGGGCTGTGAAGAGGATTTCAAGCCGTGTCATTGTCACAGCTGTGACTTATTCAGCACTCCCAGTGTCCAAACCGAGCTTCTCCTGGGCCCTGGGGCTCGGCTTTCACCCCGGGGGCTCCATTCATCGTAAAATCAAATCCCAGTGGGACAAAAAGTTTGCAAAGTTCCTGGGTGCCCTGTCTGGGGACCCCGCCGTGCCCCCGGCCCCGGCCAGAGCCCTGCCCGGGCTGCGCCCCGGCAGCTTGGAGAGGCTGAACCCTCTTGCCAGAGCAGCGGAAAACAAACGAGCCATTTGTAACCCTTAATTTAAACAGCTCCCGAAGTAATAGTATAAATAGTATAATGCAATTGTAATGGCCAATGAATTATGCATGCAGCCTCTTCCCTCTTTGAATATGCATGAGGCAGGAAATCGCCAAGTGGCACAATATTGCTGCTTTAGTGCTTACTGAGAGCCCCGACCGGGCTCTGGGGACAGCGAGCCCAGGGCTGCAGCTCCCCTGTCTCCTGCTCAGCGCAGGGATGCTCCAAACGGGCTGAGAAAGAGCTCCTGGTTGGGACAACACCAGCACCAAACCCGGCACTTCCAGCCTCGGCTGAGGAGGGTGTAAGCACCGGAGCCAGCCCCAGCTTCGTACAGTCTAGCTTAAAAATCAGGATAATATCAAACTAGTTCTAGGAGCTGAAGCAAATAAATTAATTTCAGTGACAGGAATAAAGTGGATCTAATTAGAAGTCCCTCTGCAGTGCCTCATTAGTGTGGTTGGTAAGTAAATGAAATTTCAGCAGCAGTGAGTTAGACTATTTGTCTTGGGGTATTTTTAGGATTCACAAAATGCTAACAAACCGGGTTTTCCTCACAGAAAATTTCCTTCATCAGATGTCTGGGGGCCTTTTTCACAGAGCATGGCACAGCCACTTCATTTACATTCCTTGGGCACTTCCCTCGCTCTCTGCAGCTCATTCATAAATTGAAACAAATCAAAGGGATTTTTGGAGACAAACGGATTTTAGCTGTCTCATCGCCCGCCTGTAGCTCCACAGAGCAACGTGCTGCTGTTGAATCTGAGCACTTCAGAAACTTCATCCTTTTCCCCCCTGTGAATAAACGGCTCTTTTTTCCTTCCGTGGGTGCCACCGCCCTCCAGCACAGCCACCTCCACGTCGCAGGGTAATTTTATTACAGGCCTGTGCGAGGAGCAGCCATTTGTCAGTCTTATTCAACTTGAGGCAGCTGTTGGTAACCTGCAATCCCGGACTGTCAGTCAGCAACGATTTCCCGTGACTTTCAGTGCCTGGAAAGTCATACCCCGTGGTAATTTAATGAGCGGGACATAAAAATTCTGGTCATACCCATCCAGCAGTGGTCCTGACAGATCATTTAGTGAGAAGCCTTCCTTTCAGGACAGAGCCCTCCGATGGAAAGCGCAAAGTTATCCCATTAATTATGTCCTCAACACATCAGAACCCCCGAACCCCGGCAATTCACGAGGTTGATGTTTTTGGGATGTGCTGCCACCTCCGATCCTGTTGTTACTACAACACCACAAGGTCTGGACATCGGGAATTGAATCAAATTAATGGAGCTGCTGTTCTGGAGAGGTGGCCAAGGGACACGTGCCCTGAGCAGGGAGTGACCTGGAGTCCAGCTGAGGAGCTCTGCTCCTTGGTGAGGGAAGCTGAGAGATCCCAGGAGCTCTGCACGCTGTTTGCAGCTTTCCAGGATTTGTTTGTTATGCAAAAAGAAGTTTTTCACATAGAAGCTGAGATTGCTGCCAGAGAAAGGTACAGGTTGCATCTGCGTGAAGGCACTTGGGTGCTTTCTGCCTGGTCCTTCCATCAGTAGGTGCTCACAGCCTCCTCCAACACATGGAAGGACAGGGAACACCAAGGGGAAAGCTTCCCAAAATCCTCCTTTTGTAGGGTTGGGATAAAAAACCTGCATGAGCTTTTGCCCCATTTGCAACCTGAACTTCTCTATTTAACAACAACCCCTGTGATGCTGGCAAAATGCTTGGATTGGGATTTTGATGTTCAGCTTCCACCTCCAAAAATGTTGGAATTAAACACCATTTTTATGGCAGACTGAAGTGTCCAAGACCAGGCTGGACAGGGCTTGGAGCAACCTGGGATGGTGGGAGGTGTCCCTGCTCATGGCACAGGGATGGAATGGGATGAGCTTTAAGTCCCTCCCAAACCAAACCATTCTGTGATTTTAAGCCTGATTTTAACACAAGAGCAGCCTCAAAGAGGTGGCCCAAAATTGGGGCCTACCCATTGCAATCAATTCTAACACGAACATCAATTTGAGCTGGGGATTTTTTAGCTTTACCAGACTGCAGAGGTTTGGACATTTAAATTAGTATAAAGGTCTTAACAGATTTTCAACCAATGGCTGTGATTAACATCTTTATTAAAAATTTTTACATGGATTAAATTCAGACACTTCCATTCTGTTCCACAGTGCGACTGCCTAGAAACTGGGCCACACAGGATGATTCATAAAGTTTAGATACCAGAATAACATCCTCAGGCAAGAATAATTTGATTTCCCCCCTCCCCTCAAACATGTTGCCGTAGATTTTCCTAGATGTTTTACAAACAGTTATTAAAAGCACATTGAGAATCTGAATTCCCTGTGGGCAAAATGTTTTTGTACTTAACTTTCGTTTAATTCAAGAAAAAAATCCCATCTGGTTGGAGTTGCAGCAAAACATGGGAAAATCCTTACCCAGCTATCACAACAACAACGATGGGAACCCACAGATTGCTCGTGGCCACCTTCCCTCATCCCGTTCCCTCTGGGGCTGGGCAGGAGCCAGGTTTGGCTGTGGGAACCCCTTCAGGGATCAGGACAAGGCAAAGCTTTGGGGGGCTCAGACATTTCCCCCTTCCCAAGGTGGGCTTTGCTGGATTCCAGGAGCATCCTGGGCCCATCACACCGTGGGTCATGGGGTATTTGCACAGTGGTGGCTCTGGCTGGGCAACTTTTAATCATAGAATCATCATGGAATGGTTTGGGTTGGAAGGACCTTGAAGCTCATCCCATTCCACTCCTGCCATGGGCAGGAACACCCTCCCCACACCAGGTTGCTCAGGGTGGTATCAAACAAGGAGTAGGTGCTGTGGGGCTGGCACCTTCCTTACAGCAGCCATCGGAGACATCAAAACCTCTCCAGCATTAATTTAGTGAGATTCAAAATATGCATTAATCAGCTTGTGCTTTTAAATATCTCCTAACTGAGCAAATAGATGGGAATTTAAAAAAAAACCCAAACAACCCAACGCCCACCACCCCCTTTCAAATCTCCCTTCCCTTAACAGCCCTGTAAATTTTCAATGTCATATTCCTGTGCACGGCTGCCCTTAATCTGACAGTGTCACAGGGATCTATCTTCATTTTCTCACTCTTTTCATAATCTAATCCTCAGCTCTAACATGCAATTAGTGCCCTCCTCGCCCCCCGCATACCAAGCAGGCTGATTGCTACAGCTTTCCCTGTGCAATCCATTTAGCCCCGCGCCTCATAATGAATATGTACATTTGGAGGACCTCGCCGAGGAGGGTCACAGGCAATCAACCTTGAATTCAATTATGCGAGTCAAGGTTAATGACTCGGCGCAGTGGTCAGAGGCAGCGAGGCTGCCGCAGATTAAATCAGGCTGTCCCAGCTGCCGGTGCCGCGTGCCGGCAGCGCGGCAGCGCCGGGACACGGTGCTGGCACCGGGCTGGCCCTGCCAAACCCCATCGGCCGGCCCGCCCCCAGCCCCTAATGGGATCAGGCAGCAGGAAGGCAGGGCTGGATGGGGCACGGGGTGTCTGAGCCCTGCTGATGCTCCCGCGGGGCCGTGGGGACAGCGCTGCCACCCGGGAAAGGGGCGTTGTACCATCAGTACAAGGCTTTTACTCTGCGGGAGAAACCCCAAACTCCAGCTCCGTCCCACCCCACGGCCCCTGCCCTCCGGGAACCCCGGAATCACGCATGGGTTAGGCTGGAGGGCCCCAGGGGCTCACCTGCTCCCACTGCCCTGCTCATCCCGGAGCTCCCGGCACAGGACTGTGCCCAGACAGCAACACCCAGCGCGCCCCGGGTCCCACACGGGTGGCTCTGGGGCACTGTGCCATCTCCAGCCATGCCAGCGCCCAGCACCAGCCAAAGGGTGCCACCAGCTTCCCCAGCCCACAGTGGCACCTGCCAGGAGAGGCTGCTCCAAGCCCGATCCTCATCCTCATCAGCCCCAGGACAGATAATGTTGTTTCAGGACAGCTTCCCAGTGGATATTTAAATGGCACCTATTTATTTTAGTTTGTCTATCAGGGACACAACTTTTTCGTTTGTTCCTGGACTAATGATGGTGTGAAAGGGCTTAGAATAGGCTGGAGGTGGGGCTTTGGTGGGGGATTGCAAACACTAAATTTATGACACATTTCCATACCCACGAGGGTTCAGTTCCAGCCCCTGGCTCTGGGGGTGCCCCAGCTGGCCTTTAGTTCAGGGCAAAGGTGTTTTGTGCAACGTGCTCAGCCCAAACAGAACCAGAATCCATGGGAATGCCTTCCAGAAAGCCCATCCAAGTGGAGGAGTGATGTCAGAGTTTCTCCACAGTGGGATACCAGGACCAGTGCTGGCTGTGACTCCAACCTGGCTGCCCCCTCCTGTCAGGGACTTGTGCAGAGCCACGAGGTCCCCCCTGAGCCTCCAGGCTGAGCCCCTTTCCCAGCTCCCTCTGCCACTCCCACTGCTCCCTTCCCTTCCCTGGACACTCTCCAGATCCAAGTATTGGATTCCAGGCTGTGCAGGGATGTTCAGTCCTGGCCCCACAGGACCCTGCCCTCCCTGGGCACGTCCTGCCTGGGCACCGAGGGCACTCCGGAGGCTGGAGCTGGGGACAAAGCCCCTGGAGCAGCCAGCCCTGCCTCCCCCTGCCCATCCAAGGCTTCCCACGGGGCTGCACACTGAGGAGGGAGTTATTTAGTAGTGCAGACAAATTAAAAACATAAATAACCTTCGACTGTCGGAATCTTTTCAATAAAAACAAATTATGGGGTTTATGTATGTAAAGCAGTTTCACTTGGTGTGAAGAATCTTTTACACGTGATTTATGCTGTTATTAAATATGGGGCAATTTTTAGAACCAAATCACCGCTGTCATTTGGGGACCATTACATTGTATTTAACACAAATTCCTAATGAATGTCTTTTTCAAAATTTTCTTCCAATGCATAGGTTTTAAAAGAGAAACCCCTCTCTTTAAAAAAGATGATTTTGTTTATTTTGTCTTCTTTTCCTTCCTTTTCACTGGGAGAAAAAATTGGAGAGGACAAATGAACAATTTTGGTTCCCATAACTGGGCTGGGCAGAGATGCAGCCCAAGACCTGGCAGAGCATTTTAATATATTCAAATTCCTCATCCCTCGCTTTGAAACATTTCCCATGCTCAGATGGGCATCCATGGCCTTCCAGCAGGTGCCCATCACTCTCCACACTGCCCGGTGCCACTGCCTCGGGAGACGGAGTTTTGGAATATTCTCACACATTCCTTGGTAAAAGCTGATCTTCTGGGTTTATTGTATTTTCCTCGGTGTCTTTACAACCAAAATGCTCAGGACTTGGAAGTGCAGGGCTGGAGGGCCTGGCCATCCCAGGACAACCCTGGGAAACTGGTCCTGGGGAAAAGGGCATCTTTAGTTTTATATTTATATTGAAGCCCCAGCTTTCACCTCTGCAATATCAGGGGAGAGGGGAGAGCCCCCCGAGTGGGGTGTGTGGAAGTGGGGTCAGAGCCAAAACAGCTCCAGGCTGGGGCTGCTCCATCACCTCCTCCATGCCCTGATGGCAGAGGCCACCATGGACCCACTGTTGGGCTCCCCACGATGATGGGACACTTTGAATAGTGCTGGTCGTTAACGCAGCAGTTGTGAATTGCTCCCTACAAACAGTGATAAAAAGGGAGGGTAAAATATGGGTTTAAAGGCTTAAATCCCCTCCTGCTACTTAGAAACTGGATAAAGTTTCTGGAGACCTGTTCAGCTCTTCCATCAGCAATTACACATCCAGAAATCAGCTCTCCTGGGCAAGAGGAACGAGCTTGTGAGTGCTTCAGTTCAGCCCTGGAGCTCTGGGACAGAATTAAACCTCCAGTACGTTGAGCACGGTACTTGGGTGAGACCCTTGAGTCTGTGCCCAGGCCGAGGGGTCAGAAAGCAGGAAAACCCTGGGAATTTCTCCCAAACAGGAGCAGTTCCTGCAGGTGGTGGTGGAAAGTTCAGAGTAAAGATTAAACAGGAGAAAATCGGGGAAGTGCCGTGGGCGCTGCTCGTGGAGCGGTGACGNCGAGTCTGTGCCCAGGCCGAGGAAAGCAGGAAAAGCAGGAAAATCCTGGGAAAGCAGGAAAACTCTGGGAATTGCTCCCAAACAGGAGCAGTTCCTGCAGGTGGTGGTGGAAAGTTCAGAGTAAAGATTAAACAGGAGAAAATCGGGGAAGTGCCGTGGGCGCTGCTCGTGGAGCGGTGACAGCCAGCATTAAGGGAAGGCTTTATTGGTGTCCAGTGTGATTTGTCTGACACCCAGATTCCTTAATATCCCTCGGGGACACCTCTCAGGTGTTCCAGGATTTGCATGAGTTGGTTTGGGGTGCGGGGAGCCTCTAACGAGGATTCATAAATCCCCCGCTCTGGCGCGGACGCCTCCTGTTATTTTAACCCCTGAAATGCAATTTTGGCCCAAGCCATAACATCACATTAGGAACAAACAGCAAATTGAGGCTTGCTCAGGAGGGGCAGCGTGACAGGAGCAAAATGAGAACTTGTGAAGGGCTGGCACAGCCCGGCTCGGAGCAGATCCGCGGGCTCAGGGAACCATGGAAAATCATTGCTGTGGCTGTGCTGAAATTGTGGAGAATCCACTCTGCCCCAGTGGTTTGGATGTCCTAATCCTGGCCATTCTCAGAGCCTGAGGAGAGGAATCTTTTTAGGATTATCTGATTAGAGTCACTTAAAATTGCTTTAATTAGATTATTGATTACAGCTCCAGAGGATGCTGTGGGGATGAATTAGTTCCTAAACAATTGAGATTTTAATTGGTCCAGGAGTTTACTTATAAAATATAGGATCGCATCTTCCAGGTTTTATTTTAGTTTTCTCCAAGTACCTAAAAAGTCTTGCAGGGGCTGTCAGGGAAAAGCAATGAGGTTGTTTTTCCCCATTTAATTATGATAGAAATGGGTGGCAGGGAAAGGGCTTACAGGGGAAGTTCGGAAAACAATTCGGTGTACAGGTGGTATACTGGTGTGACTGGTACCAGGATCCTTAAATTTCCAAAATAAATTCAGTTGTGGCAAAATATATTCAGTTATAGCTGTGAGATCCAACATTTCAAGCCAGTGTCACTATTGCACACATTTATATGAAATGATACTTCTGTATTAATAAAAGGCACCTCAAACCCAGACTTTCAGACACTTTTCTGGGAGCCTCCAAAGCTTCCTCAATGAGCACTGAGAGTTAAATAAAGCTTTCCAAAGGATTTATCAGGTAAATGTTATGGATTGCTGTGATTTAATTTATGGGATTAGTTTGACTTTCAATTACCAGGCTTCACACTGAATCACTTTATATTTTGAGCTCTGTAAGTAGCACTCCTTACACTCGATCTTTCATTTGGGGAAGGATTATCAATAATTAGACACCATGGCCTTATTGATCAACTAATCAATAACCACATTAATCATCAGCAGTCTAAAAACAATTCACTCTTTGCATGAAAAGGAGTCAGTGCAGTCAAATTAACACCCTGTGCCTCACCCCCTGCAGGTGTACCTTTGTGAGAGAGGGGATCTCTGAACCTGCTGCTGCACACCTAGAGAGGCTTTGCTCTTCTTTGGAACCTCTTAATTAAGTTTGGGTTGCTGTTCCTCAATTTTCTGCTGTTGATTTGTCACTAGCAATAACTTCTGGCCCCAAAAATGTGTTGGATAGAGAGAGAGTCTCCAAAGGTGCCAGTTTATCCCCACACGGGCAGTAAAGAAGGACTGCAGGGCGAACCCCGAGGCTGAGCTGTTGTCTACGTCCCCGTCACCCCAAAGCTCAGCAGAGGTGAGGTGGGGCTGCCCCACAAACCAGCTGCTTCACACAAATGTCTCTCTCTGAGATTTTTCCCCCTTTAATCACTCAAAATTTCCCAGGCATTCCGAATAATTATACCTGCGCGTTATCCAAGTTACACAGAGTTTCCTCAGCCCAGAGTGGAACACCTGATTAAGTTTGTGTTTGCTGTTCTCGGTCATAAAAAATCATTTATAGCCAAGCCTCTCCATCAATCAGGTGAGACTATTAGGAAAACAACAAACTGCCCAATAAATTATCCTAATCTGCCGTAAAACTGATCTTAGTAATTAATTTAGTCAATTATATTTAACCAGTTGGCAAGTGGCCTAAGTAATGCAATCGCATCGGGTTTTCCACGGAATAAAACATGAGAGAGCTGTAAAAGTCGCTCGGAGTAACACGGAACTGCAGTTTTGTTTGGGAATGTTTGGAGCTGCGGCTCGGGCGGGCGCACGGCCTCGGGTACGGCCCTCAGCGGGTTCTGGGGCGGCGGCCCGTGAGGGGACATGGCTGCGAGGCCTGCCGGCTTCGCTGAGCCACGGCCCCCGGCAGCTCTGTGGGACGGAGGTGGCTTTGGGGGGTCCCTGTCCGTGGGCTTTGCTCTGACACCCCCGGAACGTTCTCGAAGCTTTGGCTCCCTCGGTTGCCGCTCGGCCCCCGCAGCTGAGGGAGAGCAGAGGCAAACCCTCCGTTTCCAGGGGAGCCGGGCCCGCAGGCCTCAGTAGGTTTTGTTTGTTTAGAGTCAAACGGCAGCTCCTGGCCTGGTTCAGAGCAGGGGGGTTTTGTGTGCTCACTAATCCTCCGGATTTCCAGAGGAATCACTGGGCTGTGCACGGCCTGGTGGGAAGGGCCTGCTTGTTTCCTCCCTCAAAACAGGCCCCTGCTCCCGGTATCGGGGCCTGCTGCTACACCTGGAAACACCAGCAGGTATTCCAAAGGGATTTTAATGGAGACGCGGCGGATAATCGAGGTGAAATCCACGTGCTGCTATTTATGGGGTTAAATAAAGGCCGTGATTACGGTTAGAGAGGCAGAGTTTGCTACAGCAAAGCCTACAGATGACCCGTTGGTGGGGTGGGCGCTGGGGAGAGCCCTTTGCAGTGCCCGAGGGCTCCAGCCCTGGATCCACATTCCCGGTGCTCCCTCGGAACGCCACCTGTGCCGCTGGCACCCAACACGGCTGCTCCTGCCCTTGCCAGGCACATTATCATTGCTTTCAAATGATAAAACCATTTCTTAATCACTTCTTCTCATTCTTCGCATTAATGAGGGGGCTCGTTCCACGCTCCCCTCGCCACAAAAAGCAATCAGAAACCTGGCAAGGCAGCGGCATTTGTGTCCCCGCTGTAACCCCAGCCGCACTGGGAGCGACTGGAGCCTTTGTGTTTAACCCGTGTGGATCCAGCCTCGGGCACGGGCGGGAGGTGGGGGCAGTGGGGGCTGCTCTGTGTGATATCACAGGATGTGCCACCACCGGGAGGGCCTTAAACTGCTGGCGTGGAGTGTTTTAACCTTGAGGAGGAAAAGGTTTTGAGCTGTGAAGTGGCAAGAGGGCTGTTCCTCACCCAGTGTGGTCCCAGGGATGCTGCCAGGGACACGGATCCTGTCCCCACATGGGGGACAGCAGGGAACAGCCAGACCCCTCCCAAAGCAATTAGTATTAATTACCTGAGCTGTTTATTAATAGTAGTTGCAGCAGTATAACACCCTCCAGTGTGTACATCGATACCCATATCCATACTCAGATCCACACATCGCTGATTTCTTTGCTGGGGACTGTGAACCAGCCTGCTGTACCCTGGCAATTCCTCCTGCTCGGTGCATGACATGGAATCATGAAATCATGGAGTTGTTAATTTGGAAACACCCTTTAAAATCAGGGAGTCTGACATTCCCCCAGCACTGCCAAGGTCACCACTGAGCCATGTCCCCAAGTGCCACATCCACACGGCTTTTAAATCCCTCCTGGAATGGGGACTCCACCACTGCTCTGGGCAGCTGTGCCAGGGCTGGACAACCCTTTCCATGAAGGAATTTTCCCAATATCCAACCTCAATCTCCTCTGGTGCAACTTGAGGCTGTTTTCACTCGTTCTTTGGGAAAAGAGACCAAACCTCACCCGGCTGCCCCCTCCTGTCAGGGAGTTGTGCAGAGCCACAAGGTCCCCCCTGAGCCTCCTCTTCTCCTGGCTGAGCCCCTTTCCTAGCTCCAGATCATTCCCCAGCTCCGCTCCCTTCTCTTGACACTCATGAAATATCCCACAGCTCATCTCCAGCAGGCTCCATGCCTGCATCCCACCCTTGGCAGGTCGGACTCTCGGCACGTGCCAGGGCTCACGGAGGAGCAAGAACCCCTCAACTCCATGCCCAGGGCGACTCCTCCCTGCCAACAGCGCCGTGCAATAAAGCCTGGCTTAAAAGCCCCATAAACCCAGCAATTATAAGACACGGAATGATCTGAGGCAGGGCTGGAGCAGAGGCCTCCTGCCTTTGATGTTTATTGCCACAGCGGAGCAAATCGGAACAATGCCGGGCTTCATGAGCCCTTCGTAGCACTCGGAATTTCACATTTGTTTCCAATTTTACCAGTTGCCATTGTGGGCTTTCCTTCTGCCATTGTCTAAGGGGTGGCCGTTGTAATTTCTCCTTTGTGCTCCGTAATTCAGAGCAGTCCAGGCCAGGCAGGAACATCTGCATGGAGGGCCCTGCCCTCCTGCACCCGGCCGTGTTGGAAGGTCACTCTCCTCATAAACTTCGTTATCGCTGTTGGTTTTATTCATTATATTTGACATATTAAGCTTCTGTATCTTGGCATAAAGGACACAATATTGCAGCATATTGGCAAGCTCATTTGCTTTTCACAGCCAGTGTTGTGTCCAAATAGCAGTCCCTGGGGAGCAACACGTGGATATAGACTGCAGGAAAATGAGCCTCAGCAGCAGGTGGCCTTTTGCAGCCTAATGAACACGGCAATCTGTTACCAGCACGGCGAGGCTTTTCACCAGACAATTAGGCAACTAAGCATGTAATTATTCAGGCCAACAAGAAGAGCCTCTTCTCTAATTTCATCTTTTCATTGCTGTTTACTCACCCACACTCCCCTCATTAATGAGAGATTTTCCAGTCTATGCTAATTGGTTTCAATAACATTCATTTCAGTTGAAAGGGAGCGATTCTGTTAATTGGGAATCGAAGGCGTCTTTTCATTTCGAGTGCGTCCTGCCATGGAAATCTGAACGCTCTCAACAGGTTCGAGCTAATGAAATTAAGTTACACAGCCACTGGTGGTGTAATAGAAACAAAGTAATTTAGTTTCACTGAAGCATGTGCTATAGGTCCTGAACAATTAATCCAGCTCGTTCGGGAAAGCCATCGCAGGAGGCGATTTGGAACAAACAAGGCTGCAGCTCCAGAGCTGCCGCTGCAATTCTCAGGGTGGTTTCACTGCTGAGCTCTCCAGCACCACCCAAAATGCTTAACGGGAACGAGAAGCCTTTATGGAAACACTAATTCTTTAAGAGCTGTTTGGGAAATAAGGGAACAGAGCGCTGAGCTTGCCAGCCTGTTAAGTGTGAGGGTGGGTTAGAGCACCATAAAATACCTAAATGGGTGGTTCCGGGCTCTGAAATCGGAGCCCTCCACAGGGCACGTGGTGCTGAGAGGTCTGGGGAGCTGGAGTCCGATTTCTCCAGTGTTCAGGTCTTGGAAAGCAAGAGGGAACTGAAGCCCAAGAGTCGAATGTGTTTGGGGTTTTTCATTGACCACAAGTACGAGGAATGATTTTGAAGGAAAACTGAGATTCTCAATTATCGGAGTAAGTTCCGGTGTTCAGGCTGTAAGGAAAACTTCAGCCGCCTCGTTCCAGCTTTAGGCTTGGAACTGGATGATTTTTCAAGTCCCTTCCACCCAACCCAATGTAGGATTCTGTGATTCTGCCATAGATAAACCTTAGAACATCTGCAGGCAGAACCGAGGTGGAGGGGGCAGCTTGGAGGTGTCTGAGCATCCTGGCCATGCCCTGACTTTTCCTTGTCGTGGAATCCCTGAACAGTTTGGGTTGGAAGGGACCTTCAGGATCATGCAGTTCCACCCCATCCCATGGGTCACCTTCCACTGGACCAGGTAGCTCGGAGGTTGCTTGTCCTGGAGTGGGTGATCCCAATTGCTGGTCACTGCAGTGGCCATTAATTAATTAGAAATAAATTTGCAGGCTGAGAACCACAGTCTCCAACCAATGCCAGGGCTAAAGGATGGCTTTTCATGTGGGAAAAAAATCAGGAAATTTTGAAAACTTCAGTGCTTCAGTGTGGAGGAGACCAAAGCTGGAGCGTGCTCGAGTGCTCTCTGGAGCTGAACACGAGCCAGGGGCAGAGGGATACGGAATTCTCTGCAAATTCAGATGTCATCACATATTTTTCAACTATGATACAGTATATATTTAAACTATCTTTTGGTCATCCAAAATACTTATGTACAACTGAGTAAAAAGTACCCCAAGCCACACATTTTCTCGACTTGGTCAACTTTTAAGGGAGACTTTGAGCTTTTCCCACCTTTTTTCCCCGCATTAAAGCAGCCTGATGAATTAACACAAGTGAAAGTGCAGCGTGCAACTTTTGTTTTTATCCAACCTGACCGCGGGAGGTGCTGTTCCAAACCTTTGCGGATAACCCATCCTCTGTGCTGTTCCTCCAGCTGGAATATTTCCGTGGTGGGAGATGCCCTTTCCACCAGCAGGAAGAGGAGCCCCGGTTTGTTGCAGTTGCCGGGTGTGTTTCATCTCGGGTTTATTTATAAGCATTTGTGCCAGCGTGGGGGATGTAAATGCTAATGTTGGTTCTTTTAAAACCTGGCTTCCAAAATGCATAATAGGCAGAGCCTTATAAAATAATACTCTGCAGCCTGTTATGAATATTTCAAAGAATTATTTCTTTATTTTGCGCAGAGCTCATCGGGCTGACGTTTGATTCATGGCTGCACAAACGTACCTGGGGTTGCTAAGGTTACCCAATTTCATTCACCCATAGATAGTTGAGATCTACATAATCCCATCAGATCTTCCACTGCATTTCCAAGTGCTGTTGATGAATGGGGCCTTGCTCAGATGATGTGTCCATTTACATGTGATATATCTCACAAGTCCTGTCTTCGGGAATATTGCAGCTGATGAAATTTCCCATTATGCGCACACACAGAAAGCAGAGGTGCATGGGTTTGTTCTCAGCTTGAACAGGCCCCAGAATTAGGAGCCAAGGAGAGTATTTTGCGCTTGAATCTCACTTTTTCTGCCCAAAATGAGAGTATTGTGACCGTAATACCAGACCATGCTTTAGTCACAGTTCTCTGCAGCGGTACCATCTTCTGGTTGCCACCAGAAAGGCTCAGCCCCTCACTTCACTGACCCAGAGCTTACCAGTGACATCCTCATCACCTTTGAATGGGAAATATCCCGGGAAAAGTGAGCAGTTTTTCCAGCAGAAGTTGTAGGCCCTGGGGGATGGCCCAGGTTGGGCACTGTGGCTCTCAGTGGTGGCAGAAACCAGGGGACAACCGGGGTGGAGGGGGGGAGATGCACCACAGACACGAGTCCTGAGCAGTGCCCTCCCCTTCCCACCTCAGAAGGACATAGATTATACACAACAGATTAATTTCTGTGTTAGAAAAGACAGCCAAGCCAGAGGTGCCCCTTAATTTCAATTTACAAGGGCTCAACAGCAACCTTCAGCCCGGAGTGTTGGGAGACAAAGAAGACTTTAACTCCACCAACCAGCCAAATCCAAATCCCTTTCGCTGCGCCCCTTTTCCTCGGAAACCCAGCCCAAACCACATCACACAGGCTGGGAAGCACTGGAACTGTGGTCTTGGTGGGACCGGAGTGAGCAGGGAGGTGCCAGGGACCCATGGAACCCCCAGGAGCCAAACTGAAGTGTGGATGCAGCCAGGGTTGTTATCCCAGGTGAGCATCCCTCACTGCCCCAGTGCCCTGTCAGCCCTGCTGGGAGACAGCGGGGCAGATCCTGTTTGCATAAAAAGAATGAAAATCAGACAAATTTGGTGTGAGTGGGGCAAGGACCGAGGGTCCCAGGTCATTTATTCCCAGAGCAGGCCTAGCCAGCAGCTGATCTCCAAACCCAGAGCTGTTCCTCCCAAATCTTCTCAGAGATACATTTGTAAGGGGAAGGAGGAAACTGCTTTTGAAGCAATCTGAGGCTGGAGCCTGTGCAGCCCTGCAAACCCACGCTGTATTTCATCCTTTAAAAGCTATCACTTTACTGAGCAAGCTGCTTACTACAATTATACAATGTTTTTCTTGGCCCCCAGCTACATTAAACATCCATTTTACAGCGTTTGCTGTGCTCCCCTGAAAGCCTGGCTCCGGAGGAGGGGGTTGTAAAGGGTTATACTGTAAAAAAGAACACGGGTTCCTCATTAACTTTATAGTTTTACTGCCTTGTTTCAGGGCACCTTCCCTTCCTCTCCTTCTGTGGCTGGTGCACGGCTACTTTACCCCAGCGGATTTGGCTGGGAACGTTTTCCAACAGCATCCTCTGCTCTTGGCTGCAAAGCCCCTCCTAAAGTGGATCCAAAGCTCCTCCTAAAGTGGATGCAAAGCCCCTCCTATCAAAGCCCCCAGGCTGAGCACAGAATCGCAGAATCCCGGAATCACAGAGTCATTGAGTGGTTTGCGTGGGAAGGGACCTTAAAGCCCATCCGGTGCCACCCCCTGCCATGGGCAGGGTCACCTTCCACTAGCCCAGGTTGCTCCAAGCCCCGTCCAGGTCCTCTCCCCGGATTTATTCCACGGCGGCTCCGCTGCTATCAGGAATAAGGCACCTCTGCAGCGGCGAGGGCAGAGCTCCCTCCAGAGCCGCCCGCCGCAGGATTTATGTTTCCCACACGTTCCCAGGCCAGCTGGACTTTTTTACACCCCTGCGCATTATCGAGACAGGCAGAGCAGCCGATTAAATCATGTTTGAACGTGCATAAAACCTGTCCTCGTTCCTGCACAGCCTGGCCAGGCGCAGGCTCTGCCTGCTGCTAATTATAGCCGATAAAAACTGCCCGGCGCGGCGGAGCCCTCCCGGAGCAGACAACGTCTCGAGCTGTTGATTATTTAGCCCTATTATATATTGATAGGTTAGGATTTATTCCTGAGAGCGGAGCCCAATAGCTGGGGCTCGGCTGGCGCTGGGGAATGGGCTGTGGGGCCGTTAGCCCGGGGTAATCTATCAGCGGGAGGAGGAGGAGGAGGAGGAGGGTGAACCAGCAATTAGGGAGCAGCAATCCCGGCGATGGGCTATCGGCAGCATTATAGAGATAATGGCTTTTACTGGCCAGGCCGGGCACGGGGCTGCTGGGGAAGCAGTGACATGAGATAAATAGAGAAATGCTCATTAAAAGCTGCTGCGAGCGCGGGCGCGAGGCACCACGGTGTCTGGATGGAGCAGATCCTCCCGATACGGGCGGATGTTGCAGGGAAACCTAGATGGCTGCAAGTTTAAGGGCATACATTAAGCTGGTGTTTGTGACAGAATTAAGTTATTTCCAGCCCAACGTGTTTCTTATTACAGCCCCCCCTCCCCACGATACTATTTTTACCGCCTGCGCTGTGAGATGCCCTTTTTCCCCTCAAGTTTTCTGCCCCAAAATGCCAGATCCTCCCCAAAACTCCCCTCTGCCAAGCACCAGTGCTGTCAGTGTGGCAAAGGGCAGCTCAGAGCTGTGGAAAGCTTCACCTGCAAGGGGACATCTCCTCACAGGGGTCAAATGTCCATCACCCACCAACAGCACTGGTCAGCCAATGTCAGGCAGCGATCTCTGCTTTCCCTGACAGGGACAGGACCCAGGGAACGGCTGGAGCTGGGCCAGGGGAGGGTTAGGTTGGATATCAGGGAAAGGTTCTTCCCTCAGAGGGTGCTGGGCACTGCCCAGGCTCCCCAGGGAATGGGCACGGCTCCGAGGCTGCCAGAGCTCCAGGAGCGTTTGGGCAGCGCTGCCAGGGATGCCCAGGGTGGGGTTGTTGGGGTGTCTGTGCAAGGCCAGGGTTTGGACAGGATGATCCTGGGGGTCCCCTCCAGCTCAGGAGATTCTGTGTTTCTATTTTATGAACAGGGTGACCACCCTCTATACCCACTTCTCCTTATTTGTTACAGTCTTGCTAAACAGTTCTGATCCATCAAGGGTTGGAAATTGGCTCCAAGTGCTGGACTCCATATAAATGCATGATCTGTTCCCAGGAAGAGGGCTGCGCCTGGAATGGGGAGGTGGATTTTGAGGGAAGCAGCTCTCCAGAATAAGAATGTGCTTTACCTTCATTAGTGTTTCACCCTTAAACAAAGATCCTGGGTACAATAATTAACAGGTGAATTACGAAGGTACCAGCTCACACCCAGGAATAAATGAATACTTTTACTGCAAACCCCGTGAAGATGAATGGGCAGCAAAGTGTACAGGTTAATCAAGTGTTCAATAATAAATAAATTAATATACTGGTAATAAATTACCTCATTTTGTCATCACCCAATTTGTGAACCACAAGGTATCAGAGAAAAAATTCATATTGGAGTTGTGCTGCCTGAATTAATGGGAGCTGGGCACTGGAAGAGGCACAGGGCAAGCATCATTCCCTGGCAAACACCGCACACATCCCTCTTTTCCGAAAGGAGGCAGCGAAAGGGTCCAGCTTGAAGATTTTCTCCTTCTGAATATTTCAGTTTAGCTGAATATAAATAAATCAGGCACTTCCAGACTCAGCAGGATCCTACCTCCTGCGATATTGCTCTGTCATCCTATTCCTGCCCAGCCTTCCTTCGGCATGGGCCCGGCTGCATCCTTTATTAGCTCTGTGCTCGCAACTGGCCTGGGTAGATCCGGTTACCGGAACACCCAACAGCAACTGGGAGCTTTCCCACCCACCAGTTTGGCCTCCCGGTGCCCAGGGAAGGCTGGGAGTGGTCCCATCCCAGCAGTGACATCCCTGTTCCCAGCCCTGCTCCCACTCCCCCCACCCCCAGTGGGATCAGATCCAAAGGGAGCCCTGGCACAGGGGGCTGCACGTGGCCAGGGAGCAGGGACCGTGTCCCTGGGGCAGGAATACCACCCCCTGGCACGTGCAAAATCCCACTCTGTCCAAGCAGGTGCAGGTTTTTCCGATTTTCTCTACTTCTCTGTAACGCACTTGGAGTCAGTGAGCTCAGCCCTTTCCTGAACATCCCTAAAGGCACAATGAGCTGGGATGAGCTGGGACATGCTGGGGGCTGCTGGGATATGCTGGGATCATCTGGCACATGCTGATGAGCAAGGGTGTGCTTGGATGTGCTTGGAGATGCTGGGATGTGCTGGAGTCAGCTGGGACATCCTGGCACTTGCCGGGTTGAACTGGGATGTGCTGGGATGAACTAGGATGTACTGTGATGATCTGTGACGTCCCGGCACATGCTGGGATCAGCTGGGACACCCTGGCACATGGTGGGATGACTTGGGATGTTCACCACCGTGCTCAGCTCCCTGATCCACACCAAAGCCAGCTGTGAAGGGCACGGCTCTGTCCAAGCATCCTCTTTTCCCACCATCTCTTTATTCCCACTCACACAGGCACACGCAGGCAGCGGGGCGTGACGGCTGCTCGCAGATTCCAGGCAAAGGGAGGGAAGCAGGAATGTGGCAGAGCACCTTCATTTTGGGAACTCCTACATCACCATCAATCACAGCACATGAAACGTCGGAATTTTACGGCAACAACAATTTTGGAATTGTTTCCAAAAACATGCCTGAAGGTTTTCCTTGAATTTCTCTGAAGATCCATGGGATCAGGCTCTATTTCCCAAGCAGGCTGAGTTTTACTGACGTGTTCTGCTCAGCAAATGAGCGAATCCGATAGTGCTGGGCCGGGAGGATGTATTGATCCCAGCACTGAGAGTGCCTTGGCTCCGGGTGGATGAGGGCATGCAAAACGCTGATTGATTTTAGAAAGAGCTGCCAGGAAGAGCTGGGATAGCTCAGGGATGGCACAGGCACCTGGTTCACTCCTCAAATATTTGTCCACAACCGTGGACACGGCTGGAGGACACTGCTCCAGGGGAGGGATGAAGTTGGGGACGCTGAGATGTGTGGCCTAAGCATCCCTTCTGGTGATGGTGCCAGGGAAGGGGGTGACTCCACATGTCCTGTGGTTCTTGGTGGGGTTGGAGCATCCCCCTGTCCCTCCTTGGGGTCTCCCACACCCTTCACTGCTCCAGGCCCAGGAGCTGGACTTGATCCTTGTGGGTCCAACTCAGGATATTCTGTGATTCTGTGATTCTGTGATTCAGGGATTCGGTGACTCAGGGATTCGGTGATTCTGTGGCTGACACCCTCAAGTTCCATTAAGCCCCTCACAATTCCCAATTCCTGCTTTTCTCCAGGCCCTGATTTCCTTTCTCTTCCTTACATGGATACTGAAGACATCCCAGGGAGATAACGTGGAACAGGGGCGATGCAAAACCCAGAATTTGACATCAGCACAAACCCTATTCCTCCAGCCGCACTCCCATTACACTTAATTTACATGTGCTAATTTCCAGTGCACACAGAAAACGCAGAGAGCAGGGCACCCTCAAAGCTCAGGTCTCCATTCAGTCTTCCCAGACTGCTGGGAATTCTCCTCTGGCTACGGGGACTGAAGAACCACGATGGGCATCAAAACCCTGGGGAAACAACAACCAAAAAAGCCATGGCAGTTGTTAAAATGTCTTGTGTCTCTTTCCTGCGTGAGAGAAACTATTTAAACTGGCACAAAATAAATTTAAGGAGCATATTCTTGGAATTACATAGAAAAATACCCCATACATTTTGGCAGCAGCTAAACATATCCTTAATGGAATTCATATGGGGCCTGGAGTGATCACAATGTTTGGAGAGGAGCCAGATAGTAAGTAATTTAAACATCACAGGAAATTAAATTTTAGAATTCAATTTTGCATAAAGTTTTCTGTAATGAAAATGTCACACATAAATTATGAAGTCTGATTATATTCTTTTTTGACTTTTTAATAAAATAATAGAGGCACTTGACAGTCAAGAACAAATGCATATTTTATGTGAGGAGCATTACGTTAAAGCAACGTCCTGTGGAAATAATGGAACAGATGTTAACACTGCTCTATCAGTTATCAGGTGCTCTGTTCAACAGCTTCAAACACAAGTATTTATTAAAAATGCTAACGGGATTGTCTCCCAGGGTTATCTAATTGTGGGCTTAAAATGGAGGTCTTTAATGTAATTAATTATAGCTGTGGAATTATAGAGTTAGGCCATAATTTATTGGATATGTGGATGTGTCCACATATAAATTATATGCTGCTTTTAATATAGAATTAATTTGGGGCAGGGGGAGAAGGACTTTGGTGAAAACACAAGCTTGGTCATAACAGAGCCATAAATCAGAACTAATCCAAATTGTCCCTTCGTTTCCACGGAGGGACTCAACGCTGGCATGTCTCAAACTTCACCCTCCCTGGGGGCCATCGAGCCCCCGAGCTGGGCTGAGACCCTGGGGGGACACAGAGACAGCCCTGAGACCCCGCTCCACCGCTGGTCCTGACGGGTGGTGGACATCCTGATGGGTGCCATGGTGGGCAGTGCAGTGGGAAGCACAGTGGGCATCATGGTGGGCATCGCAGTGGACATTGCATGGGCATCATGGTGGGAATTGTGGTGCGTGTCGCAGTGGGAATCACAGTGGGAATCATGGAGGACATCGTGGTGGGCACTGCTGTGGTCATCATGGTGGACGTCATGGTAGACACTGCGGCAGACACATGGTGGGCATTGCTGTGGTCATCATGGTGGACACGGTGGTGGACATTGCAGCGGGCATTGCAGCAGGCTCCATGTCCATCTGTAAAACCCAGCCCTGCACGAGCCACCAGAGGCAGCTTCAGATCAGCAAAACCGTATTGATTATCAACGAAGCTGATTTTTGGCCAAGGACATTGCTCTGCAGCCTTTCTATAATAACACCAGCTTGCCTTTGTGGGTTTTTCCATATCCTGACAAAGTCCTTGGTGGCTCTTTCTGCCCAGCAGTGCCGGATGGGTGTTTTGGCTGGGGCTGGCACCTGGGGCTGGGTGGGATCCTTGTCCTCCTCCTCACCTTGGAGTCAAAGGGATGCAATATTCTCCCAGCTGAGAACGTTGGGAGGTATCAGGATGCGACCCCAGTGCTGGCTGTATCCCAAAAAATCATCTTTGCAAGGAGCAGACAGAGGGATATCTTCACTCCCAGCACGGAGATGTCAAAAACTGTGTCCCTCTGACAGGGGACATTGAAAGAAGCTGGGCACAGCAGCCGTGGGAGCTGACCCGGCCTCGAGGATGGCTGGAGATTCCAGAGGGAACGTGCCAAGGGTTTTCCTCGGGCTTCCCACACTGTCCCCCGTGCATCCCTGTCCCTAAGAGATTATGAATGTGCCAAGTGCAGGCTGAAGGAAGTAAAATAGATCAGTGGGTTTGCAGTTTGTGCTCATACCCAGTTCCCAGTCCCTCACTCCACGCTGGTTGGGAATGGGATGTGGGATGGGCGGGAGGGTTGGGGACACCTGCAGCAGCAGCAGTTGGGTGAACAGAGGTCACGCAGGTGGCTGTCCTGCGGAGTTCAGGCATGGGCTGGGATTTTGGGGGACTGGTAGGGGACAGGAATACCCTGGAGAGAGACCTCTGCTCCTCTCAGAGATGTCCCGGAGATGCCTTGTCCCCTCTTTGGATGTCCCTGGTGCACAGAGGGTTTCCAGCACGAACCAGCACTAAAGGCTGACAAACCCCCACTCCTGGGGTTGGTGGCAGACACATTTTGTCCCTGCAAGAGCAGCACAACCCCCTTCCTGTTCCCCCAGCACAGCCACACTGGGTGATCCCAGTTTTGGGACCGGTGTCTGCTGCAGTGGCAGCTGGGACCATTCCCACGCTGAATCCTGCTGCCAGTGTGAAGAGAAACCGGTGGCACGTGTGGCATGTCCCTGGGGCATGTCCCCACTGCCATCCCCACGAGGGCACCTGGATCCCTGCGAGGAGGATCCACAGCTCCTGCAAACCCACGGCTGCAACAGGCTGCAGCCTCTTCCAAACGGCTTGGAAAAATACAGTGGGATTTGTTTGCTCGGATTTAAATGGGTAAATTATTTGAATTTCTCCACCCCCAGGTGAATGATTTAGATGGCCTTGACCCCAGGCTGACTGCAGGGATTAATGTGGGATAATGATTGCTGAGGCTATCATTGCAGCAGGCATCATTAATTATCCTTATTGATTGGAGCTTTCAAAGATAAAGCATTATGCTGACTGGAAAATACCCTCTTCCTGCAAGGTCAAGGCTAAAATAGGGCAGCTAAATAATTGCATTAACAAACAAAGAAATAAAAATAACCTCTCGCAGAGTTGTGTAATTAAGATCCAATTACAGCGTTTGGCCCTGCTGGCGGAGCAGCCTTGCCTTGTGTAGGATGTGGGATAGAGGATGGGGGACCTCGTGGGATCCTGCCACGTTCACCTGCAGCCCTGCAAGGGGCTGGGGATCCCTCTGGAAATACTCCTGGGATGGGAAATTAAAAGGGTCAGATGGGGAAAATGATAAATGGCCCCAAGTCCTCTTACATCGCTTTGGGGTCGGAGAGCGGAGTTCAGAGCTGTCCCGGGGATGTTGCTGCTGCTGCTGTCCCTCACTCCCCCTTTCCTCTCCTGCAGCTTTCCTGACCACTCCGAGCACCTGGCTGCAGTTTGGTCCCATATTTATCCTGCATCACAGGGCACCCATTGCCCCAAAAATCTGTGGCTGCCCATCCCTGGCAGTGTCCAAGGCCAGGTTGGATGGGGCTTGGAGCAACCTGGGATAGTGGAAGGTGTCCCTGCCCATGGCAGGGGGTGGCGCTGGCTGAGCTTTAAGGTCCCTCCCAGCCCAAAGCACTTGATGATTCTATGATCCCAGGCCACCATCCCAAAGAAAAAATCATCCAAATCCAACCCTTAAAACCACCTTGGGCGAGAGGAGAGCGAACCTTGGTCTCTGGTTCCTGTGTGTTGGTGAGAGTGAAGATTCCCATCTCTTGCAGCCCACGTGAGCTTCAGATACTCATTAGTGTTTGGGGAGAGCCAGGAGAGCTGAAGCCAAACAAATCCACGTGATGCCAGAGTTATTAAAGCCCCAAAAGTGGCTTTGGTTTGGTGCAGGTGGCTCCTGGCCCTGCCACCCCTCCGGCTGCCGGCAGCACGGCACAGCCGGCTGGGAATTACCGCTGCTCTTTGAGGAATATTTGCCTAAAGGTCTCAGTTTATTTTGTGTTTTGTCATGTGCTCCACTGCCTGATAGGATGTGATGTGAGGTTGTGAAGTGTATTTCGAACTGAAACATTTTTTTGACATCCATTTAATTAGAATTATTTTAATTCAAACATTTGTCATTAGGAAGGCAGACGATCTGGCACGCGCTCCAGCAGCCCTCCTGCTCCTCGTCATTAGGAATTCTTAAACCAATAAAATAATATATTTAAACACGAATATCAATTTCCATTTAAGGAATTTTACAACTTGGGTTTGAGCTGAGGGAGCCCAGCCTGTATCAGTGGGAAAGATCACCTCCCTTCATGGAAAATTGCTCCGAACGTGGGGCTATTCATCCCTTACAATGGGTTTCATGACAGCCAGATTCCCGAGGATGGGAGCAGGGGTTGAGCACTGCTGGGAGGAGGTTTCTCAGGACTGGGACCAGCTCCTCAGGATGTTTCCCCACTGCTGCAACAGGGATGGGAACCTGACCACAGGGCATAGGAAATGAGTGGTGTGTTGGTGCGGGGACCTGCCCATCCTCTGCCCTCTGGCACCCAGGCAAGGGATCCTGCTCCTATCACTGGCACAATATCAAATTCATTCCATGCATGGCGTCTTCCCCAGAGCCCTGTAGGAGCACACAGAGGATCTGCAGGGGCCTTGGGTCACACCCTGAAAGGATCAAAGCTCTGGTTCCTCCCGTTGCAGGTTCAACCTCAAGGATTAATAGATGAGAGAGAATAGTTTTGGTTTCCAGCTGGGTTTTTTGCCGAGGCAATCCAGAAGTGCTGGAAGATGAACCTGCTGAGGTGACAGTGGGAGCAAGGAAGGCTGGATCCTGTTCCTGTGCTGCCATGGGATCGCTGGCTTGGGCTGGGAACAGCAGGAGCTGTGCTGGCCATGGGCCAGCGCCCATGGCAGGGCGGCATGGGCGCGGAGCCTGCCCTGACAGCTTCATTAGCCAGAGACGATCTTTGCAGAGTTAGAGATGTCACATTGGGTAATTAATACATCCCCAGATATGCAGATTTTCCTGGGCTTCTCGAGCAGAATAACCCAATGAGCAGCACAGTGTGAGCTGGGGGGGGGGAATCTCTCCAAGAATTGTGCTGTGCTTTAGAGTTATCACTCATTATAGGTTGCAAAAGGGGGGGAAACTGTGAAAAGGCAACTCCAGGAGCAAAAAGAGTTTGCATTATTGTTCACCCTGTGAAAAGCAAGGTGCAGGATGTAAAGCACCGGGGGAAAGCTGCCAACAATAGACCCCATGGCAACAACAACTTCTAAGGGGGAGCGGGTGGCTGCACATCCCACTGCCCATTCCTTGATCTCGGTGTTCCAGCGCCGGGAGCCAGGCAGCCCCGCGGGGACAAAGGCCCCCTGCTGCCCGCCAGACAAAGGCAGCTCCTTCCCCCGGCACAATGCACCCGGCACGGCACAGCTGCACCCCTGCACCCCCACCCTGCACCCCAGAACGGCTGCACCCACACAGGGGGCACGTGGAGGGGTGGCTGGGCAGGAGCAGGGAGTTGCAGGGTGTTGGAATGGGAGGGAGCCCATGGGGGTCCTGTCCCAGTTAGAATGGCCGTGGTGCTCATCAGGGTCCCATCCTAGCTGTCAAGGCCTGTGGTGCCACTGGGGTCCTGTCCCAGTTAGCACAGATCATGATGCCCATCAGGGTGCCCACTGGGATCCCACCCCAGCTGGCATGGCCCATGATGCCCACTGGGATCCCATCCCGGTTGGCACGGCCCGTGATCAGCACCCTGGGGACATGACCCACAGCATCCCGAGCAAAGGCACAGCCAATTCCTCACTCGTTCCCCCCCATCTCCTCCCCTGCCCTCCCCTGTGGGAGCTATTTTTAGCTTTTGGGGGCCTGCTGGTGCCTCTCCCCCGCTTTGTCACCGAGCACAAACCACGGGGTTCAAACCACATTTCCCTCGTCGCATTAGCGAGAAGCGGAGTAATTTTGACTCAATTTTTACATGCAAAGGTCACCATTAAAAAGTCATCATTCAGCTGTTCCCAGGGCTGGGTCCTGCCTGTGCTGTCATTAGAGCAGAACTTCAGGAGGTCCTGCCTGAAACGAGTGGGTATTTTTAGCTGACAGTATCAGAGAGGGAGCTGGGGGTGCGTGGGGAGATAAGGGCATGGTTTAGATTTCTGCCTTTACGCTCACTGTCACATTCAAAAAAATAAATCATAATTTTGATTTTCCACGTCCCTGAGGGAGAGATTGACAAGAGCATCCAGTGCTCGTAATTGGATCATTCCTCTGGGAAAGTTGGCTGCTCCACTGAAATCCTTACATGCTCTAAGGAAAATTGCTCTCAACGTTATTGAAAATATTTTAGGAGACTGAAGATTCTGGGGCCTTTCCAATTCGAGTGCTCCGGTCGGTCATGCCAAAGGAAGACAACAATGGGAACCAAATCTGGAGAGCATTGCACTTAATTGGAGCCCGATCCTGCGAGCTCGGAAGGCCCAGGACCCCCGGGGGCTCCGAGCCCTCCTCTGGTGGGGACTTGCAGGAAGGAGCCGTTCGGACGCTTTCCAAAATAGATGCCTGAAATAAGTTATTGAAGATCTTTGGGGTTGTTTTTTTTTTGATAATGAAAAATTCAAGTGTTTTGACAAGGGTAAGTGCTGGAGAACGGGGCTGCAAGAGGCTGGTGCAAAACCTCTCCCATACAATACTTTTCCCTGCTGCTGCAGGATTTTGGAGACAAAGCTTTGGGATGTGTTCGAGCAGTGGTTGGCAGCCCCCGTTTGCCTTCTCAGGATGATGAGGTTCCTTGCAGAGATGCTCTGTCATCCTCACCCTCCATCTGAAGGACGCTGAAGCCAGGTGGGGGTCGGGCTCTTCGCTGAGGGAACAAGTGACAGGACAGGAAACGACCTCAAGTTGCACGGGAGGTTTAGGTTGGAGGTTAGGGAAAATTTCTTCGTGGATAGGGTTGTCAAGGCCTGGAACAGGGCTGTGATGGAACCCCCATCCCTGGAGGGATTTAACAGCCCTGGGGATGTGGCACTTGGGGACATGGGTTAGTGGTCTTGGCTCTGCTGAAGGAATGGTTGGACTGGATCTTAGAGAGCTTTCCCAGCCTAAGGGATTCTGGGATTCTGTCGGCACCTGGTGGGTGATGGGCGCCGTGGGGGCCATGCTGGGGACTCTCCATCATTCCCTGTGGGAGCGATGGTGCCGTGCACAGATTTACCCAGCCCATTTTTGGAGGAGGAGGCTAAAAGGGAAGGTTTTGATGAGATATAGCCTTCCCTGCCACCACATAAATTAATTGCACAGTTTAATAAACTAACAGGTGGTTCCACTTCAGAGCGAGCAGATGTTACCCTGAATGAGCCGAGTCCCCCCTCGCCATCCCCTCGTCCCCCAGCTATTCCTTCCTTTCTATCTTCCCCTTTCTCCTCACCTCTTCCCTTTTCCCCTTTTTCTCCCTCTGATTTATGAGCAGCTCCAATATGAAATATTCTGTCTGGGCTCTATGAATATTGATGCTGGGGTCGTGTTGATTCGAGCTGTGTTCAGAACTTTCTGTGCTTCCTGGGAGCATCCCTTCTCCCAGGCTCCGGCGCTGCTCCTCCATCCCAATTTATTCCACGGAGTTTTAGGGAGGCAGCCCCATTTGTTAAAGCTGCCTCTCGCCTGCACATTTGTCTTGGATTATCTCCCGAGGAGAAGACGATAAGTACTTACACAAACCTACGCCGAAATTAAACACACAAAACAAATGAGCCTGGCGTGTTCACATTCTTTCATTTCCAGGGATAATGCCTGGGAGGAAACACTTGTGTGACCGCAGATGGAGGATGGGTTGGGAGCCCCAGGAGGATTTGGGCAGCCCTCTTTAGAAGAAAGCTCTTCTCTACTTCCCATATGGAGAGAAAAAATGATAGCACTGCTAATGGCTGGGGCATGGCTGGGCAGCGAAGGGAAGGAGGAGGTAGCTGGGGATGCAGGGAAGACTGGAAAATAATAATGGGAAATGTTTTGATAAGAAGCATTGTGGTCTTATACAAATATTCCAAAACTTCTGGAGCCCATTTATGCCTAGATTGAACCCAGATGACAGCAAGCTGTTTGCATGGGCTGGAATGTGCCTCCAACAGACACCCAGTTCTCCAGGCTGGGGACCCAGGGGGGAAACATGGGGGCAGCCCTGGGTGGCTCATTCCCCCTTCGCCTCCTCCAGAGCCCCACACATCCTTGTCCGACCACGGCCGGGCACTCCTGCTCCCCTGGGAGCCACCTGCAGCCCCTCACATCCCTCCTGTGGTAAAAGGAGAGGCCTCAAATAGGGCCACAATACTGGAAGCTGTGAATGGTGCATGGAAAGCACCTTAAGCTTTTCAAAGGCTGGGGAGGGCCCAGCCCACCCCAAAAGCCCACAGCAGCCTGGCACATCCCTGTGCCTTGGAGAACATCTGAAACAGAGCAACTGAGCATTTCCACCTCTCCCTTGGCCAACCTTTCTTTTGCCTCCTCTTTGTCTAGCAGGCACCACCATTGAAACTTCCTTTACATCCCTCCTAATCTGCTTCTAATGTTCAGGGACAAATGGCAATAAAAAGTGTTAAACACTAATCACTAATTTCCTCCTGGAAGTTTTGAGTGTGATCCTGGTGTTTATTTTCTCTGGAGCAGCCGCAGGGCCAGGAGCATCCAGCAAGGGCCACAGCACCGTTCCCTGCTGGGGTTTGGCTCTTTACCTCTGCACGGGCAATGTCTGGAACTTGCAGTTTTAATACAAAAGTCAGCAGGAAAATCCAGTGGCACTGGATAAGATCCATTCCTTTGTCAGCAGTCAGCACTGGCCTGTGCCTTCAGCCTCTGCAGAGCACTTGGGAAAGATGAACTCTAAACATTGCAGCACTCTGGCCATTTCTTTGCTCCATCCAGGGAAAACTTCCAAGGAAAGGATTGTCCAGCCTGGCACAGCCGCCCAGGGCAGTGGTGGAGTCCCCATCCCTGCAGGGATTTAAGAGCCATGTGGATGTGGCACTTGGGGACATGGGTTAGTGGTGGCCTTGGCAGCGCTGGGGGAATGGTTGAACTCGATCTTAGATTTTTCCGATCTATACAGTTCCACGATTTTATGATTTTGTGGGCTGGTGTTGGCCCCAGAGGCCGGGGCTCGTTGCACAAACAGCGTTGGCTGATGCAGAGCAGCTCCTGGAAAGCATCGATAGCGATCGGCAGCAGCAGGAACGAACTGGGGATGTGTAATTCCCATCCAGCAGGAATAATCTTCAAAGTCCTGCTGGGGTGCTTTTGGACGGCAGCGGAGTTTTCCCTGCTGTAAATGGGATGCGAAAGAATTAACTGAAGTTGGAATGTTATTGTTTGTGTCAGACTCTGTTAACCACGTTAAAACTATATATAATACTTCAATTTCCTATGTCAAAACTCTCTAATGGGCGATATTCCGAAATCAAAGTCTTATGGAGCGGTTAATCTTCCGCACGGACAACGCCAAGTTTAAATCCAGTCCAAATGCCACTTCTCAGTCACAGCTTTAAAGGATTATAAATGATTATAATGGTATTTGTCTACTTGCCTGATACATAAGTTCACGTCAGTGTTATCTCCGAAATTGACATTCGGTTTCATCTCGGAGGTGAGAGAATAAACTGTTGACTACCAGCTTCAGAGAGGAAAATGGATTAGCTCTAATGTAATTAGGGCTCCATTCACAGATGATTATTTTCGGCGGGCACACAAACGGCGCTGATAAGGAGCGCGCTGGGCAGGGGCGGCCGGGGGAGGCTGGGCTGGATTTGCTCTTTATCCTGCACAGGGTGATGGGTCCCTGCGAGCAGCTCCTGCTTCAGACCTGCACGAGGTTTGCGCAGGGCCCAAAGGCAGCCGGGGCTCCAGCGCTCGAATTCCCACGTGGGTGTTGATGGGGATGAAGGTGTGCTGCCAGTCTCCCTCTGGCAGGCCAGGCCTCACGGGACAGAGGCTCTGTTCTGGTGCCTCCCTTTTTCCTGGGTCCTGTCCCAGCGTGCCAGCACCAACATCAACGCCAATGCCAACGTCAATGCCAATGCCAACACAAACACCAACATCAGCATCCGTGCCAACGACAACATCAACACCAAAGCCAAAATCAACATCAACACCGACACCAGTGCCAACGCCAATACCAACACCAACATCAGTGCCAAAATCAACATCAACACCAATGTCAGCATCGATGCCATGGTCAATGCCACCTCCACCACCACCACGATGGCCTGCTCCAGCTCATGGTTTTTAACTCCTTCCAGCACTCCAAACCCAGAGACAACTAAAGCCACTGCGCCTTTTTAATCTCTTATTTGTCTATGTGACTCCTTAGCTCTTAAAAATACATGAAAGAATAAGGATTGTCCCTGAGGATAATGGAACAATGGGAAGCAGCGACGATTTAATGAAAATAAATAAATTAATCTGTATACACTGATGCTAATACAAATGATTTGTGAACGGCATGAAAGATTTTGCATTATTTTCAAAATAAGCACAAAACCCTTTTCTTTTGCATTAAAAACTCAATTTAATTTTAAGTCACGTGATAAATGGTGGCAAATTGAACTTTATTACGAATTCATGAACGCAGTTTAATACAATTGTTCTTTCTGTGCTTCAAAGACAGTCCCTTCTGCCACAACGTTATTTTTTAATGTGCCAGTTCAGCAGTGATGACCTGCGGTGTCCCTGGCCCGCGGGTGCCAGCGGCGTTCGGTGCCGGCAGAGCCGAGCTCCGCGTCCGGCAGGACGCGCTTTGGGATCGCCGGCTGTGGAAGAGCTTCTGCTGCCTTCCCGCCCCCTGGCTCGGCAGGAAAGACCCTCGTGTGGAGAACTACGGGGGAATTACGGAGCGGGGATTATTTCTGAAGACAAGGCAAACTCCGAGGCATGAATGTCACCGCAGCGACGCTCCGGTGCGGAGCCTTCACCGCAGCAGCCTTGGCAGCCGGATAATGGCACAGCCAGCCCGGCCTCCAAGCCAGGCTCCAGGGAGCCAGCCCAGAAAACGCCAAGACGTCTCGTTTTGGGCACTGAATTGTTCTGTTCCCGCGTCAGCCCGGCCAAGTCCTCCTTATCCCCCGCCTGCCACCCCTCAGCAAGGGGAGCTCAAGGACAGGGCTGAGGAGTTTGTCCCTCCCGTGCCCTCACCGCTGCCCTGCGCTGTCACAGTGTCCCCATCATGGAGCCACCAAGGGAGGTGACATCTGCACATCCAACATTCACCTGCTATGAAGAATATTAAAACTCCCACTCCTTTCGGTGATTAACAGGAGCCATCACACCGGCTTTTTAACAGCATAAAAAATGGACATATAAATCATGACGGGGATTAAATAGATCTGTGCAAACAACAGAAATGCAATTTGTAGCTGAAAAATCTGTGTGTACACCCTGAGTGTTTCCGTGGGCAGAGCAGAGCAGAGTCTGTGCCTGCAGGAAAGGAATGCCCAGTCCTAACACAGCCCCAGCTCCAGCGCTGGGCTGAGACTTCTTGCAGAGACTTTGGCAGAAAAATAACCACAGTTACTCAGAAAAACTTCTCCTTTTCTTGCTGGATACCCCCTAAATTTAGAAGAATTTCAGATGGACAAATTAAAAAGTACATTTGAGATAAAATACACAGTCAGACGCAGATTTGAACTCCAGATCTAACTCCAAAACTACTTGCAGCTTGACATGGCACAATGATTTACTGTGCTCATGATTATATCCTGTAGGTAGCAGCTCTGCAAGTGGGAAGTAATTCAGGCAGGGATGTAGAAAGGGAATAACTTTTCTTCCGAGTGCAGGACTTCAAGAGCAGCAGCACAAAGCCAAAGCCCCACAGTTTCCAGTACTTGAAGGGGGCTTAGAAGAAAGAAGGAAAGCAACTTTTTACACAGGCAGATAGTGATATGATAAGGGGGAATGGCCTTAAAATAAAGGGAGTGAGATTTGGATTAGATGTTAGGGAGAAATCCCTCCCTGGGAGGGTGGGCAGGCCCTGGCACAGGGTGCCCAGAGCAGCTGTGGCTGCCCCTGGATCCCTGGCAGTGCCCAAGGCCAGGCTGGACACTGGGGCTGGGAGCAGCCTGGGACAGTGGGAGGTGTCCCTGCCATGGCAGGGGTGGCACTGGATGGGCTTTAAGGTCCCTCCCAACCCAAACCATTCTGGGATTCTGAGCAATTCCAGCAGCAATTCCATCGGAGGCTGCTCCATGGGATGGAGGAGGTGCAGGTCCCTTTGGCACCCCTCCAGCTCCTGGGATGAAACCTCTGCCCAGTGACTGTGGGGTATTAAAGAATTGACCAGCAGCAGTGCAGGGTGCTGCTGCTGATGATGATGATGACGATGACGATGATGTGCATTTGGGATCCTGACTCCTCAGAGAGCTTTTTCCCTGTTGTGCACTGAAAGTGATATAACCATAAATAAAATAAACTCTCCTCCCCCCTTCATCCACACACCAGGAAATGTTCTGTGAAGGCCCTTCATAAATAGCCTGTCCCACCTTCTCAGATTTAATTATAAAAATACTTGAAACACAATAGTCCTTCACATGCAGGGCTCATTTTCTAATTGAGTTTTGATATGGATACGCACCCAGGAGACCCTCGGCTGATGCACACAACAGATGGAGGGACCGAGCCCTCTCTCCCCTCTCCCTCAAGCAAAGTCACAGCAGGAGGATGTGTCAGATGTCTGGGCTCATCTCTCCAGCCCCGCCTGCCCAGCAGAGATGGAGCTTGTTTGGGTGCAATGGACTGGCCCCGGAACGTCCCTGCAGTAGCCAAGGGGGAACGGGGACAGAGGGGGGGTTCCTGGGCACTGCAGCACCCGCTCCTCCCTGGGAACGAAGTCCTTAAGCCTCTGAGAGAGACCTATCACCGACACTTCCCTGGCAAAATTAATTCTGAGCAGAGGTTCAAACACTAGATGAGAAGCCAAGCCAAGCGAAGTGAGGAGTCCCCGGCTCACGCCGGCGCGGTGCTGGTGGGCAGCACATCAAGGGAGGGATGACACCCCGGTGATGAATTACTCACTCCTCTAACACTGCCCAGCTGGAGTGGCTGGAGCAAGCCTTAATTTACTATTTATAAACCTCTCCAGCTGTATTTTCCTAGGCAGAGCAGCTGGCTCGTTGCGGGAGTGTGAAGGAGAGGATGTTAACAGGTTGGCTGGCCGGACTCTGGAGAGCGTTTGCAGCAGCACAGGGAAGGGGTTCATGTGCAGGACAGCACTGAAAATCCTCCTCCAGCCAGGCCAGGGCTGCAAACCCCTGGGGCCAGGCTGGTGAGGGGGATCTGGACAGTTACTGGTTAAAGATGATATCCCTGTGAGGATTATGGTGAGGAAACAGCTCAGGAAGGCCGAGCCCAGGGCTGGGGGTGCCAGCCTGGTACCCTCCATGTGAGTGGGGGAAAACCCCTCATTTTGTTACCCTCACTGTCCTGCTGAACCCCAGCCCGGGCAGCCTCTCCCCATCCTGCTCCTGCTCTCCCACCTCACCCCCATAGCACCTACCCAAGCAGGGACGCATGGGACTGGGAGCTCCCTCACACCTCGCCTGCCCCACTGGGGAAAACCCCACAGAGGAACAGCAAAACCCACTAGAAATAGAGGCAAACCCCACCCACGCCCCTTCCCCGGGGCAGAGCCACCCGAGGGTGTGCAGTTGCTGGGCTTTGTGCTGGGTGACACATCCCCACGCTCTGCATAGGCTTCTCCTGCCGCTGCTAATGCAAACATTTAATTTTGATGATTTATAGCACAGCTATAAAAAAACTCTGGATTACGCTTTGGAGTCAAGGCCCCAGCTCGAGAGCACATTTTTATAGAGTCAGCATCTCTGTTTTTAAAAGTTATACTTCAATATTAAATATGACTTTTTTTTTCAGCAAGTCAATAAAATCCCTTTAGAGCAGATAATAAACTCATTTCTTCTGGGCTGGCTATTGTTTCAGGCCTGGGTCATATCCTGAAGCCTTTAAGGCTGTTCTTTAGCCTCTCTGATGAGGAATTTTGAGTTCAAACCCTCCCAGGCACTGCCCGAGCAGGCACAGACCCCCAAACCAAGCCTTCCCTCAGCCAGGCTCTGTTCCTCAGTGCAATGTGGTTTGCAGAAGAAACCACCTAGGTTTGGCATAATAAATTCTCCAAGTTCTGATCCCTCTCCCGTGGCTGCTCCTGGGCCTAAAACCCTGCCTGGCCCAAGGAGCAGCAGGAGAGAGGGAGTTACAGACTGTGGGTCCTGCCTTGCCTGGGCTGGGCCCGTTCCTGCGGCTGCTGGGGCTCACCCTTGTCCCAGGGCATCCCCATCCCATCCTCATCCCATCCCCTATCCAGCACTGCCCATCCCCTCTCCACCGTGCCTGGCAGCAGAGCTGGGCTGGGAATGGGGCTGGGAATGGGGCTGGGATGCAGCGCAGAGCTCCCTGCCCCAGGATCGTGGCTCTGGACTGCAGGGAGATGCCCACGGTGAGGGGGCTGATGGCACCAGCCCCTGCGGGAGGCAATCCCCTGTCTGGGAGCGGATGGAATCACTGTGGAAGTGCTGCACAATAAAGCACAACTTCTGCCTTTAAGGGCAGATGAGTGTTTTATGTTTTTACAGCTCTCAGAATTACCCTGTAATCTTATTTCTTTTCTAATACAAGTTTCTGTGGAAAAGGGTATCACAAGATAAATAGACATTAACTGATTATGAGGATTGTCATTCTTTAAGTACATATTTATCGGGCCATTTGCTCATTCTCTTCTAATATCTTGACATAAGAGTGTCAAATTAAACACTCCCCAGATTAGGATAATACCCAGCACTTTTGTAGCTTTCCTATCTGATTTGCAAAGCTTTCTTCTCCACAAATGCACTTGAAGTTGGTGCTTTACAGGGCTTGATAGAATTCATTTCAGGATTAATAAGCCTTCTCTGAACCATTTAACAAAATCTCTGCAGCATCCTCGTCTTGAATGGGGAATAGATTCCAAAGAACGCTTTAATTAATTTGTCTAATTAATGGAGGGAAATGGAAGTTGGTTCTTTGCTGCAAATTGGTTCATGTTCACGGCAGCAAATGTCAGCTGAGTTCCAGGGGTGGCCCAGCCCCAGCTCCCAGCACACGGGGTTATCTGGGGGGGTTCAGCTGTACACGAAATTCGGCGTCTGGGCCCACGTGAGGCTCTAATTACTTTTGCCACGTTGCCTTTGTGCAGTCATTCATCCCCAGCCCGTCCTTATCTTGTCATCCCCGGTGTCATTAGCGGCGTTTGAATGCATTAGTGACCGAAGGCAGGTTGGGCAGGCAGCGATTAGAGCGGCGGGGCCTGAGTGATGTTTGAAATATTGGAATTGTTCTGCTCGTTTCTATCCAAACAGGAGAGCGAGGCGTCGGCGGCCGGCCCGGTGCTGCACCGAGGGGGAAACTCTTCCCGCTTCCATCGCGGCGCGATCGCTCTCCCGGTCACCCTCCCTGAGCGGGGCTGCAGTGCCATGGTGCCCGCTGAGATGGGACACGCCGTGCCAGGGCTGCAAAGGCTTGTTTGAACAGGGAATGTGCTCAGGGAAGCAGTGTCTCCCCCGCTCACGGCTCCCAGGAAGCTGCTTCTGCTGCTGCCAGGGTGTGCCTGCACGCCTAGCACCTCCGAATGCACCCTGGCCTTGCCGTGTGCATCGCTGATCCCGGAATGGTTTGGGTTGGAAGGGACCTTAAAGCCCATCCAGTGCCACCCCTGCCATGGCACGGACACCTCCCACTGTCCCAGGCTGCTCCAAGCCCCATCCAGCCTGGCCTTGGGCACTGCCAGGGATCCAGGGGCAGCCACAGCTGCTCTGGGCACCCTGTGCCAGGGCCTCCCCACCCTCCCAGGGAACAATTCCTTCCCAATATCCCACCTATCCCTGCTCTCCATCAGTGGGAAGCCATTCATGTGCAAGCTGTGGCAAGCCCAGCTCAGCTCAGCATCCTCTTCAAGAGACGTTGTGGTGGAGGAGGAGGAGGCATCAAGAGCTGGGCATGGAGGAGAGCTCAGGGGACCACAGTGGCTGTGCAATCCCACCAGGAAACGGAGCTTTCCAGGCTGAAGGACATCCCTAACCCGAGAACAAATCTGTGGAATGTCTGTGGACAGAGTTTGTGGTGTTCTGATTTCTGTGGTGTGAAGGAAGACATACTGCAGCGTCCATATGGAGGCTGGGGAGTGGTGGGGGGAGGAAGGGGAAGCAGCTTTGGAGGCTTTGAATTGGGCTGAAATTTATGGAATGGATTCTATCCTGTGGCTGCCCAAGTACAGAGCATTTCCCTGCCCCAAACTCACAGTGAAATCCCTGAAGCAGGAATTGTGCGCTCCTTCCTGGCTCCCACGGCAAATTAAATCAAATACTTGGACAATTAGTACAATCCTCATGTCAAGGGAACAGCCTCCAGACACAGCAAACACACTGGATGTTTGATAGATCTGAAAAATCTTTATAGTCAAGATATTTTACACTGAGCCACATTGATTTCCCGTCCATTTTTTTTATATCAGTGTGTGCAACACCAGTCCAGCAAGGAATACAATAAATTCCAGCAGTGATTTATCCAAATGGCATTCAGCAGGCACTTTGCAGTCACTCACTTCATAGCCTCAGCATAAATAAATCAACGTGAAAACAAAAGCCAGCACGTAAATCCCTTGTACAACCTGCACCCTTCTTGGGATGGAAAATCTGAGGGGAAAACAGAGCCAGCATGAGCTGTTCCTGCTGGAGAAGTTGCACATCTGGCTCCCCTTGCTCAGTTAAGAATTTTCTTTTCTCCTTTGATTAAATTTTGCAAAGATATTCCAGCATTTCATCTGCCAGTCCCAATAGCAAAGGGCCCTATGAGCCCACGCATTACCCGGGCCCTGTCTCCTGGAAACTCGGATGAGACCAGGCAAGAACAGCTCCAAGAGGCACAGAAATGTTCTGTGCTCAGAGTCTGGTGGATGGAAATGTGCAGGAGGAGATGGGAAGGAGGAATGGGAAGGCTGGAAATTAAAAATACTGATAGTAAGGAGAGGAGGAAGGAGAGGAAGAAGGGGAAGGCGAAGAGGAAGGGGAAGGGGAAGAAGAAGGAGAAAAAGAAAAAGAAGAGGAGGAGAAAAAGGAAGAAGATGAACAAAATTATATATGTGCTATATAAAATATAGAATCACAGGATCATTAATATTAGGAAAGGCCTTTAAGACCTTCAAATCCAACCACTAACCTAACACTGACACATCCATATAGATACACTTAATTAATGCATTGGTGGTGGTGTATTTTAGCTGAGTTTAAAACCTCCATATTCAGTGTTTCATTTACCCTCTCGCAACATTTAAGATGCTGCAGATGCCCCGTTGCAGCAGATGTTGGTGCTCCCACAGTTTCCTGCAGCTGTGCATGGAAGTTACTTTTTCCAATTGATTTTCTAGTTAATTTAAAATAGCCAGACTAATGGCCTGTACGCTAAATTCAGTGTAAAAGCGCATACTTTAAAATGGACTTAAAGCAATTTTAACTGGTGATACTTCTTCAGCCTGCCTGTAGGAAAAAAAAAAATAAAATAAAATCAATCCTAACTTAATTGGAGGCCACAAACCGACTTCCCCATTCAGTGCTTGCTGTGAGGAACACAAGAGGCTAGGTTTGCAAACAGGGTTTGGGGCAGGGAGCCTGAGAAACCTGTTGCACAGCAAGCAATTTTCATTTTTGCTCCTTTAAAAGCCTGATGGCTCCGATGCTCCCACAGATCCAAGCGGATCACCAAAGCCAGTGGCTGTTTCAGGGCTCTGGATATGAACAGCAATCCTAGAAACCCTGGAGACTCCCTAAAAGCCCTGTGGAAGTGCAAAGGATTATTAGTGTGAGATCAATGCTCGTATATCTGCTCCGAGCCGTGTTTATTGCACAGCGGCTGCGGCGGGGCCGGTGGGATTCGGGATCAATGGGTCAATCCCGCCCGCCCAGCGCCGCCTTTCCCCGAGAATTCAGGATCCCCGGGCTCAGCAGCACCTCAGGGGGTTCTGAGCCGGGGTTTGCACCCCGAGCCACACTCCGTGGGCCAGGAGCGTGGTCTCAGAGGAACCCTTCGAGTGCTGGCTCCGTGGGCAGGGCAGGGGCAGGGCCGGGGAATGGTTTTCTCGCCCTCTTCAAGAAAACAAATGTTTTCTTTCGCGGTTCTCCTGAACGTGGGGAGTTCCTCCCTGAGTGCTTTCTCCGCACCTGCAGGGAGGGAGGTCAGGTCCTCTCTGCACCCTGCAGCAGGGAAGCAGAGCGGGGCTGCCGGGTGCCTGAGCCCGAGTTTATTTCCTCGCCAAAATAAACCCGAGCGGAGATTGCAGGGATGGGGCGCGAGAACCTCAGCCTGAGAGGCGAAACTCTCCTCCTCGTTACGTCCACCCTCACAGAGGCTGTGTTCCAGGTTGTGGAGCGTGAAGTGGGACAAGGCTTCTCCCTTTCTCCGGGTTGGCAGCGCCGCCAGCCCGGCTTTCCCCGGAGCCATCAAACCTCTGTTGGAAACCAGCTCACAATATGAGTGTAAAAGCCACCAGGCTGGGGAAGGGGGTGGAGGGGGAGAAGAGAATAAAAATCGTATTAGTGCTGGAAACTCAACTTTCTACTTTTCTTCCTCTGGCAGAATTTAATAAAGCCTTGTCCGGGCCCAGCGCCGCTGAAAGCCACACAAGCCCCAAGCAGGCAACCTTGGGGCGACCGCGCCGCGCAGACACCGCAGCAAGGCTTTATTAAAGCCAGGCCTGGGGAACAGCGCCTGCTCCTGCAAAGCTGAGCCACAAACTGGGCGCACAGAAGCTCCAAACCACCCCCCTCCCGAGCTGAGGGGCTTCTTCAGCAAGGCACGTCCGCTGACGTGAAAGTCGGAGGGAAAAAGCGGGAAATGGCTCAGGCTGGAGGTGGCAGCGGCCGCGCCTGGGGTCGGGTGAGGCAGCTCTGCTCTCACGGCGGTGTCAGGGTGGGACTGGGGAGTGACCAAAAACCAGAGACCACTCCAACAGGGTGGGTATGGGCGATGCCAAAATTCAGGTCTAAAACAAGCAACCCCCCTTCTTCTTCCTGTTTTGGGGAATTCTGTTTGGGTGTTTTATACTTTTGTGAGTTTAGCTAGTAGTGGTTCTGAGGGTTTAACGGGAAATGCGTTCTCCTGCAGCCACAGCTGCCCTGCCCTGATGTGCTGGGCTGAGAGGCTGTTGGAGTTTGAGACCAGATTTGGGTTGGGTTAAAGTTCAAATTTGGTTTGGGTTTGCAGAGAAATTTGGTTAGTTTGGGTTTGGGTTGGAGTTTGGGTTTGGTTGGAGGTTGGCTTAGCATTGGGTTTTGGTTTGGGCTCAGATTCAGATTTGAGTGTGGCTTTGGGCTGGGCTCAGGTTTGCGTTTGGGTTTGGGTTTGGGTTTGGGTTTGGGTTTGGGTTTGGGTTTGGGTTTGGGTTTGGGTTTGGGTTTGGGTTCGGGTTCGGGTTCGGGTTCAGGTTCAGGTGCAGGTTCAGGTTCAGGTTTGGTTTTGGCTTTGAGCTCATGTTCATGTTTTGGTCTGAGTTCATGCTGGGGTCCCAGTCCAAGTGTGAGTTCGGGTTTGGGACAGGAATCCAGGCCCCTTTCCAGAGCCAGCCCCCAGCTCCAGAGGGTCTGGAGCTCAGAGTGGGACAAGGACCAGGGCCGAGGGTCCCACTCCTGCTGGGATGGAAGGGGTTTGCACTCGGAGCAGGACTCTCCCAGGGCACTTCTGAAGCAGAGCCTGTCAGAAGATGGGTTTTCTAAATGACTCTCCTAACTTCTCTTTTGGCTCCCGTTGGTAATTGGTTCATTTCCAGGTACTTGCAAGAATGTAAATATGGAATGAATCAACTTTTTCCACATTTTCTTTAGCAGCCCTTTTATGAAGAACAGATTTTCCACAGAGGAAATTAAAAAGTACATAAAACTGAGAAATCATGGTGTTGTTGAGAACAGCATCAGCTTTCAATGTCACTTTATAACTGGCAGCACATACTGTATTCCAATGGCATTAATAGAAACTACAAAGTTTGTTTCAATTAGCTTCGTTTTTCTTTCAGAAAAGGAATTATCATAAATCCCTGAAATAACATTTGTCCGAAAGAGATGTGGAGCGTTACTTTGGAAATCTTTTACGTCTGTTTTTAAATTACGCTTCCTTGTAAAAATGATTATACATTGATTTAATAAATGCACTTGATTTGTGTATATTGCTGAAATTAAAAAAGCCACGACACAGCTCTGATTTCCTGTACAAGGCTGTCAAACAGCTTTTCTGCAGTAAATTCTGAGAGAAGGCTCTTGGCAACTTGTTCTGTGCATGGGCACGTTAGCGAGGAGAAAAAGGAGTTGCATTAGGATTTGGACACATTCTTTTGGAAAAACTTCTAAAATCATCTTCCTTCTTGGTGCATCCGTCCTGGTGGGAGGCCCTGGACCTCGTGGAGGGCGATGGGTGTGGACAGCTCAGAGGGTGGGACTGACCAATCCAACCCACACCTGGATCCTGGGGGGTCCTTCTGCACCAGCTTTGCAGCTGAAGCACCGTTCATCCCACACAGGTCCCCAGGCTCCAGGCCAGAGCGTGCCCAGGCACTGCAGCACTGGAAATAATCTTCCTTTGAGAGTCTAAACAAACCTTTCCTTTGGACTCCGCGCCAGGGTGAAGCTTGCCGCATAGTTAGCCAGTTAAAGGGGATTTTTATATCTGATTATCTCCGTTGCCATGATGATCTGCTGACATCTTTAACGGGAAATGCCCCCACAAGTGGTGCCCATGTAAAATACGGCGTTTCACGGTCTTGTTTCACACCATGCAAATACAGGCACTAATTCTGGGGGTGCATGAGGCAAACCCTGAATCCCTGTGGTGTGGGGGGGAGGCTGGATGGCTGGGAAGGAGGCTGGATGGCTGGGAAGGAGGTTGGATGGGGTGGGAGGATGTTGGATGGTTGGGAAGGAGGTTGGATGGTTGGGAAGGAGGTTGGATGGTTGGGAGGGAGGCTGGATGGGGTGGCTGCCCTGTGGTGCCAACCCTGATGGCTCCAGCCCCACTCTGGGGAAGATTCCCAAGGGGCTGGGGGGGCTGGTCTTAATTAAAATATCCTGAAGGTCTCTCCACGCAGCTGACAACAGATATAATTTATCTTGTCAGCTGTCCCCACATCAGAAGTGCGCCCTTTGAGCAATAGTAATAATAACATTAATAAAAATCATCCCTGCCTACAGTCTGGAGCAAGCTGTGGCTGCTCCCCTGCCTCAGCCTCCCCGGGTGGTGGAGCAGCTCCGGGCTCTGCTCCCGGGGACCCCCTCGCTATTTCTGCTCTGGGAAAAATGGATTTTCCCAGGCATTTTGTGATTTTTTTCAGGGGACCATGCCATAGTCCCTGGGCTCACACTCACCATCACAAATGGCCCCACCCCGCACTGAGATGTTCTGGGGAAAAGAGCAGTATTTGTACATTTGCTGGGAATCACACAGGATGAAGACAATTATGGGATGAAGACAATTAGGGCATGAAGCAGATCTGATCCTGTTTCCACTCCCCAAATCACATTTCCTAGTTTGCTTTCGTGGTGCTCAGAGTCCATTTCATGCCTGAAGTTCTGCTCACGGCGTGGTCCCCCCGTCCCCCCACCTGGCAGCAGAACGAAAACCTCACCCAGGGCTCTCCAAACCCAACCCCTTGCTTTGGGTTTCTCTCCCTTTGCAACGGGAGAAGACAAGCTCCTCCCTTCCTCGGTGCCTCTAGAAAGTTTTAGAATTTAAATCATGACTGAACTTTTGGATTTCACTTCCAGGGGAGCAAGAGGACGAGCCCCAGGGGCACGCGGGCTGTGTTCCACGCGGGATTTTCCATAATCTCTCCAACAACCCAAGGCCGCCGCAGTTCCAGCCCGGTCCCCCTTCCCCTGCCTCCATCGCCTCCTCCCCAGCGCCCACCGCAATTATCATGCAAACCAGCACCTCGCACCTCGTTAATGCCTTTCAAACCTGAACTTCCTTGAAGTTCTGAGGGGTTTCAAAACACTGCTCCCCATTAGCAGCGTTTTTTCCCCGCGCCACGAACGCGCAGGACGCGCTGGAAGGCGCTGGGAACAGCAGCAAACGCCGCGTCGGGAATGTTTACACGGCTGGTGTGGAAAACGCCGCCGCGCTAATTTATTCCTGTCCCTCAAATTCTGTTAGCAGTTGTAAGACAGTCGGATCCCACCCATGGGAGCGTGTGCCCTCATGAAACACAATTACAATGAGAATATCTCATTATCTCATTGGCTTTAGCTTACTCTTCTGTTACCATGGTTTCAAATACACAGAGGAGCCTGAAACTAAGCGCGCTGCTAACAAAGAACATCTCCTTGTACAATGACATCAGATCGTGTCAGACAGAACAGACTTAATTAAATACCCCCCGACGCAGGGCAAATACTGGAGTTGGGGACACTTTGGAACCCGGCACCTCCCGGGTGCTGCGGGAAGCTCCGCCAAGGAGCGGCCGGGCGGTTCCTGCCGGAGCGGCAAACGCGGGCAGTTCTGGCGATAAAACCGGCGATAAAATGATCTCTCCCCACCCCGAGCCCTCTCCCGCCTCTCCACGGCCCCTCCGCTGCCGAAGCACGGCGCTGTCCCGGTGCGGGGGACGCGCCGTGAGTGCGGGTGATGCTCCGGGAGGGACGCGAGTGCCAGCCCGGCCCCTCGCGGTGACCTTTCCCCCCCGGCCTCTCCGGCAGCGGCCCCCGGCCCCCGGGGAAGGGCAGAGCCGGGCAGTGCCCGGACCCCCGGCCGGCCTCTCCCGCCGCCCGGGCGGCTCAGCCGCGGCTTTCCAGCGGCGGCATTAAAAATTCCACAAATCATTTATTTACCCTGGAGTATATCCGGTGACATAATGTGACAATAATGACATCCCTAGTGGTGTTAATTGATTTTGTCCTGGTAGAGGAGGTAATTTGGCGTCCACAGCAGCTTCTAGATCACGGACCTACTGATTGTCTGCCGAGGTAATATTACTGTTAATGAAGAGAAAACACGCTTTCCTCTTTAAAAGACAATATGCTAATTAAGACAGACAATAGAGAGTCAGGGGTCATTTATTATTTTTAAACAGAGAGTTAATGCTAAACGACTGGCATGGAAGTGCAAAACGACTGTAAATTAATAAGTGCAATTCCTGGCTCATAAAATCCATCGTCGCTGTTAAATAAAAAGAAGGGCATTCATGAAATATTCCGACCATCGGAATACTTGAAGGTGTGAATAATTAACAGCCACAAGTTAACATCCACCAGCTTGTAAAAGGTCTGATTAAAGGCAGTGTTCATCAGCCACCAAACTATCACAGCTCGTCGGGTCAACATCTCCTAATTAATGATTTCTTATTAGAGAGATAAAACGTGTTTTCTGAAGAGAATTATTTTTAAAAAAGGAACGAGTGTTTTCAGCGTAATGTGTGGAATAATTAAAACTCGTTTAATGGGGCTGAGCTGGCTGGGTTCCTCAGGGGGTGCTGCTGTGGGCACTGGTGGCTCTGGTGACACCAGGGGCTGTTGGGGAGGTCCCTGGGCAGATGCTTCACCTGGAGCCTCCAGCTCAGAGCTGAACTGTGCTCAAACCCAAACCCCAAATCCGTATTTTCAACTTTCCCAGAAAATACATCACAGCAGCACCCAAACCAGCACCCGGCTCTCTCCCACGAGCACAAACTGAGCGAGGTGGGAGCAGGAGGAGAGGTTGGATACGGGAGCCCAACCCCGCAGCCTTGGCCCTTTTGCTGTGCTCATGCCATTTCCATGCGTTTAATACAGAATTAGTGGAATCCAGGGGAAGGGACCCGACCTTTATTGCTCTTTGTTGGAAAACTTTGAAAAATTCATTACAGGCCGTGGTTGAGGCGTCCCTGTGACCTTCATCCCCCCCTGCCTCTCCTGCTCCCGTCTCAGCTCCCTCATGTTTAATGTGCAGGGTCACAGCTCACCTGCAGCTGCCACCTCCACACCTCGCAGGGCCCAGCTGCCCCACACTCACAGGGTTGGTTTTTAGCTCGGCTGCTCTGAAAACCAAACTGCCCTTATTTTTCTTTACATTTTAGAAGACCTCCTGGCCACTTCCTTTGCCATTTTGCAGTTTTTCTTCACAGGAATGAAGGACATTTTTTGATTGGTTTTAGCCTGCCCCATGGAATTGGTATATTTATTTTCACAGCTTTTCTTCACAGGAATGAAGGACATTTTTTGATTGGTTTTAGCCTGCCCCATGGAATTGGTATATTTATTTTCACAGCTTTTCTTCACAGGAATGAAGGACACTTCTTGTTCTGTTTTAGCCTCCCCAGCTGAATTTGTGCATTTATTTATCTCCAGAAACAGGGACTCTTTGCATTCACCTGTTGCAAAATTCTCAACAGCAGAAAGAACTGGCATCATCCCAAACTCAGGATCACCACTGAGGAGCTGTTTCCTTGACTTCTACTCCTTTTGCTGCTACATTAATATAAATAACCTTATTTTCAAAAATAATTTGGTTAATGGCTCCGGGAATGGGTTTGGAGTTTGGGATTTGTGTTTAGGATAGTGGTTATAACATTATAACCTTTTTTTTTTTTTTTAATTAAAAAAATATCCCTGGAAGGGTGAAGGAAATACCCTACAAATTCAGAACGCAGGTCACTGGGATGCTACAAACCATGGCAGCCTGAATGCTGAGGTTGAGGAGATGCCATTTTAGTGCGTTAAAGCTCATCACGGGGTGAGTAAATACCTCGCAGGACGACCACGTCCTGTTGAACCCCTTCCAGGGATTTTAAGGTGATTGTATCCCCACAAATACCCAGCTCGGAGGGGTCTGCTCCAGGTCATCACCGGGAGGAATAAACAGTCCCAGTGTGCCCAGTGCCCCGTGAGCCACATCCACGGGGTTGGGCAAGCACCGGGACTGGGAGGAGCTGCTGCCTGCACGGCCACCGGAGCCCGGCTGCTGCGGCCTCGGGAAGAGAAAAACCAGGAGAGGGAAACCAGGAGGATCCCAGTGCCCCCTCAAACCCTGCGGTGTCACCCATGGTTCTCCCTGCACCAGGATCAGAGGAAAATGAGTTGTGGCAGAGCTGGGAATTCGGGCCTGACCCTCCCCGGGGGAGGGAGGTGCAGCTTTAGCACCACGTAAACAACAACAAAGAGCTCTGGTCACAGCGTGGCCCCTGCGCTTTGGGGTTTGGGCTTTAATTTACCTTTTAAACACCGATTTCTGAGCGGGGACCTGCATTAAAAGCATCTCCTGGTGCTCATTTGCATTTAAAGAAGAGAAGTTCAAGCTCTCAAACCTCCAAATTCTGCATGAAGCAGGGGCTGGTGAACCAATATTTACTCTGGATTCATTTTGGGGCCTAAATGGCATTTTAGGAGCTGTTTTAATGAGGGAGCACTGCGCATGCCCCCGTGCTGTTTTGGACTTGCTCTAATGATCTGGAGGTGTGGCTATGCTTTAATGATCCGCTTTAATAATTTATCAATAGAGTTTGTAAGTGCTAATTTGCACTTTTAGGTGCACATTCTCCTTTTGAAGCCGCCACACAGCCCCCTATTAATGTTAATGGGAGTTGTGCTCACATTAAAAGGAGATTATACCCCTAAGGTGTTGAACATCTGACTTACCCCGGTCTGGAACTGCATCGCTGAATGTCACTGCTTTCATTTCGGGAGATGGCTTTTGGTGAGGCTGTCACCACACGAGCGCAGAGGCAAAGACAACTTCAAACAAGGACAAAAACTGGGCAGCGGTGAGTCGGTGCCCCAGCCCTGACTTCTCAGGCTTGGGCTTAAATCCAGCTCCGGGGCGAGGTCGGCGAGGGAGCAGCTCCAGAGGGTGCTGGTGTCACCCAGCGCTGTCACCGGGGCCACCGAGGTGTGTGCAGGGGTTAATTTGTGCCCAGGAAAGGGTGGAAGGGCCGGTAGTCTGGAAAACAAGATTTCTTCCACCAGTTTAAGAGAGGCTCTAATCACTTCTGGGGGCAATCCTTGCCGTGGCATCAAATTCCGGCGTTTATGAATTGACATCTAATTAACGGGAAGGAGGTGAGGGTCCGCATTTATCTCCTGACTTAACAAATCACTTCAGCAGAAATTTAAATCCTATTTACTGCACTGGAATTAATTGGGTTAAATGACACGGCCAAGGATCGATGCAGGAGGGTTTCACCTCCTAACCCTTTCCTCAGCTCACACCTCCCAAAAGCTGGGATTTGGGGAGATGAGTGGAGCAGCCGGGAGTTATTTGGGTGCAGCGGGGTTTGCACGGGGATGTGTTGGCTGACACAGAGAGGAGTGTGGAGACACGGGAGAGAGGGATAATGACTAAAACCCATCTTCTCCCCCAGAAATGGGGTCAGAGCTGTCCCCAACTCAACCACTCACCGGCATCACCTCACTGAGGTTTTTGGGTTCACTCTTAGCTCCTTTGGAGGGATTTGGGGAGGGATCAAACGATATCCCCGGGGTCAGCCGGGGTCAGCTGTCCGGGCTGGGTCCCCCCAGCTCCTTGCGCACCCCCAGCTCTGCAGCAAAGCCCTCGATGCTGGGTGAGCCCTGCTCAGCAAGAGCAAAACCAGCCCCGGGTTATCAGTGCTGCTCCCAGCACAAATCCCAACCCCGGCCCCATCCCAGGCACCGTGAGGAGAATTAACCCTCCCGCAGCCGGAGCTGGCACACGTTCGGCAGGAGCGAGGCAGAGCCAGCCTGCTGATGAATTATGCATCCGCCCCACCTGGGAGTTCATATTTACCGTATCTTGCTGAAATCCATTAGGAAGAACAAACACTGGATTTATCCAACGCGCTCCGAAGCCGCTCCTGCGCATCCCTGCCGTGAGGAGAGGGAGCCAGGGCGGCTGCCGGCTCCGCAGGGCCCTGTCCGGCTCCTGGCTCAGCTCCGGCCTCTCCGGCGGGGCTCAGATCCGGCCTCTGGGAAGCCCTCGGCCGGACACGCCTGGGAACCCTCACGGTGGGACAGCCTGGAGGTGACTCCGGCTGCAGGTGACGGGCAGGGACGAGGCTGGAAGGGCTGAGGCCTCGGTGCACCCCGAGCTGCTGCACCCCAGCACCCCCAGCACCCCCAGCACCCCCAGCACCCTCAGAACCCCCAGTGCCCCAGCACCCCCAGCACCCTCAGAACCCCCAGCACCCTCAGCACCCCAGCATCCCAGAACCCTCAGAACCCTCAGAACCCTCAGAGCCCCCGGTGCCCCCAGTGCCCCCAGTGCACTCAGCATCCACAGCACCTCCAGAATCCCAGTACTCCCAGTACCTCCAGCACCTCCAGCACCCTCAGCATCCCAGTATCCCCAGTACCCCCAGTACCCCCATCAACTCCAGCACCCCCATAACCCCAGTGCTCCCAGTGCCCCCAGTACCCCCAGCACCCCCAGCAGCCCGGTAGCCCCAGCACCCGCAGCCCCAACACCCAGGGTGGCTGATGCCCAGCTGGGTGCGCGGGAGCCTGGGGAGCCCCCCCAGCTCCCCCAGACCCTGCACAGGCAAAGGCCGGGTTTGGGGAGCCGGGGCAGCAGAGGAATCCTGTTTTGAAAGGATCGATGGTGGCGGCAGAGGAAGGGGAGGCCCAGGCTTTGAGGAGAGGAGCGCATCTCCCGCATTTCATCTCGGCTCCCGGCCCGTCCCTGCAGGACCGCGCCTCCCGCGCTCCGGAGTTTCAATCGCTCTGCCTGCGCCGTGTTTGAAGATGTCAGGGGAGAACGGGGCTCTCTGTGAAGCGAGCTGCAAGAAAAGAGACCGTCCGCTGTCCCTGCTCAGAGACGAGCTCTTTAAAGCCTTCAGGAACGCCCCAAACCGACCCCGCTCCCCTTCCCGGAGCGCTCCATCCCGGCTCTCACCTGCCTGGATGCTCCAGCAGGGGAAGGAGCGGTGGTGGGGAGGCTCGGGAGTCCACAGGAGCACTCAAATAACCCTTTCCCTTCTTTCTTCCTACTTAACGCAATGAGAAAAAAATAAAAAGAGAACTTCTTCCCTTTTTTCTGACAAGGTATCGAAAGCTGTGACCGTGCTTTCTGCAGAGCAGGAGCTCCAGCAGCCCCCAGGGTCTCCTCTGCCCACCCAGGCAAATCCTGGGCAGGAACACGCTGGGCTGAGATAATCCCCGTCCTCCAGAGCCCGGGGGGCTCTGCAGCGATGGACTGCAGGAAGAAAGTGGGAAAGCTCCTTCCCGAATACCAGGGATCATCCATGACTGAAGTGGAGTCTCTGTAGAGCACATCCATGAGAAATGGGAATGGCTTCACAGGGAGAGAGGGCAGGAGTGGATGGGATATTGGGAAGGAATTGTTCCCTGGGAGGGTGGGCAGGCCCTGGCACAGGGTGCCCAGAGCAGCTGTGGCTGCCCCTGGATCCCTGGCAGTGCCCAAGGCCAGGCTGGACACTGGGGCTGGGAGCAGCCTGGGACAGTGGGAGGTGTCCCTGCCCGTGGGACACTGGATGAGCTTTAAGGTCCCTCCCAACCCAAACCCTTCTGTGATTCTGTGACTGATGCTGCTGAAGGAAGAAGTTAAATATTGATATAAATATTTAAACTTCACTTGCGGCCTTCGGCGTCTATTTACTCCAAAGCATCCCCTTGGAAAGTTTTGTCGACATGATCTGCAAGTTAAACAACTTTTCAAAAGGCACTCCCGGGGCCGCACAAAGGACCCCGGCTCTCTGTATTGTCACGGCCTTGTGCTTTCGGCGCAGAAAAGGGGCGGTGAGTGCGGGGCGGGGCAGCGCCGGCCGCGGGGGCTCGGACCGGGGTGGCCGTGCCCGGGGTGGCCGTGCCAGGGCTGCCACCAGCGCCGCGGTGGCTCCCGGCAGGGCTGGGCGCTCGCCACAGCCCGGGGAGAGAGGAGCACATGAAAGCCGGGCTGGATTTGCCTCGCAATGACAGCTGCATATTAATCTAAAGAATTTCTGAAAAATCAAAAAGACATTTTTCAGCAAAATACACCCCTGGAGCCTCAGTCCTAAAGCAAGGGAATAAACTTGAAACAGGATTGATTTCATCTTAAAGGGAATAGCTCTTTGAAATGCTACCAGCTGCAGTTGTCTTATTTGGTTTTCAATACTATAACAAAATTGTGCCATATTGTGTCAAATAAGGAGATAATATAACAGCTTTAAACAAATTTTGTAATTATGGGATCAATCAGAAATGAAATAAATCCGTGTGCATTAGGTAAGTGGTGCCACTGAATACTGAGCAGCTCCAAACAGCAGCTCCGAGCCCGTCTCCAGCGGCAGCCCCAGAGCCGAGGGGGGTGTGACACCGGCCAGGGGGCACGGGGGACAGGGCACAGAGCAGAGGGGGTGTGACACCGGCCAGGGGGCACGGGGGACAGGGCACAGAGCAGAGGGGGTGTGACACAGGGCAGGGGGCACGGGGGACAGGGCACAGAGCCCAGGGGGTGTGACACCGGCCAGGGGGCACGGGGGACAGGGCAGCCCCCAGCCGGCGCTCCCGGACTGGGGAAGGAGCACAAGGTGCCACGCTGTGATTAAACCTAAAAAAGCCAAAAGTGAGCTCCCCCAGCAGCCCGTGCCCGACAGAGCAGAGCCCGGCAGCCCCAGCTGCCCCCTGAGGCAGGGCCTGGGCAGCCCGGGGCAGCTCCAGTGGGGTTTGTTCCTGGGAATGGGGGTGCTGATCCCACACAGGGCTGGCGACACTCGGCTGCCCAGGATGCCCTCCCTGCCCTTGCCCAAGTGGTTCAAGGGTGGACTGGCATTTCTGCAGCCAGCTTGGATGGAAAGCCGCTCTCCACTAAAGCCGTGTGCCCACACCACCCCAAGCTCCTGGGATTTACCGCTGGGTGTTCGGAATTACGCCAAAGCAGAACCCATCCCCGGGGCAGCCGGTGCCAGACCCCATCCCGTGGGAAGGGCCACGGCCGGAGCTCCTCTCCCGCCCCACCGCGTTTGTGCCATCACTCCCAGCCTGCGTGGCCAAGGCACAGCACCCAAACCCTGCTCGCTGATAACAGGGCTGATAAGAACCTACAAACCGTGGTTCTGGTGCCTCACAGAGACATCAGACAGGGTCAGGGTTACCAGGAGAAGCTCTTTGGCTCCTCCACCTGATCCTGCCCGTCCACGGCCGCTCAGGGGTGTGGGGGCCCTCACTCCTGCCATTTAATTACTTGTTAACGAAGTTCTTATGCAAATGAAGCACCAAGTGGCCCTTCCAGCCGTGATGTCACCCTGGGACCTGCGGGGAGAGGAGCCCTGGGTGCTGCATGGAGCAGGATTGGATCCCGGCGGATCCCTGTGTGATCCCACCGGGGACTAATAAAACTATTATTTGGACAAGCTTTTGCATATTTAATATTCTTATACAAACTGGAGCATTCCAAATCAGGCCTTTCTGCTCCTTCGAAGAACGAGGAATGCTGTGAGGGAATAATACATTAATAGCTGAGATACTGCACACGCTCTTTTCTGAGGCAGTTTCTGCACCACTTGAATAATTCTGTTGATTCCTCCACTTGAACATCAAATTTGTATTTGAGCCGCTCTCTTGGAAGCTGCTGCCACAGCTGGAGCTACAGGATGAGTCAAAACAAGGATCTGTGAACACAGGCGGCACAGGAGGGGGGGACTGTGTGCAGGAGTGCTCATCATCCCTCCCCAAAATTAGGCTCTTCGTTTCTTTGTGCTCTGTTTGATTTCAGTTTCCCACACTTCCTTCAGGCTCCCGTTTCCCTTCAGGGCAGCAGCAAAGAGCTCGGCTGGGACAGGGTTTGCATCGAGTATCAGGAGCCCAAGTTTTGCGTGGCTGGGAAACGCAAACCCCGTTTTCTCTTTCGGAAGGCAAACACCAGCAATGTGAGGAATCAGGAGCTGAGAAATTTTGCAAACCCCGAAATTATCAATCCAATTATCCACAAAATGCCTCTCCTAACTGCATTTGTCCCCAGCCCTTCACCCTGAGCAGAATCCAGGGACCCAAACTCCTGGAGATGTGGGGACCAAGGGAGCGCCACCAGCATGGAGAGCAGAGACCTTTCCCCTAGAAACTGGAAATTTAATGTCTCAAAACCCCCCAAAATTCTTTTGTGTTGTTGTTTTTTAAAGGATTTAAAGGATTCATTCCTTCCTGGGCAGGTCTGGGCTCCTGGGCACATCACCCCCCGTACCCCTGGAGCTACTCCCCAGTGCTCCAAACATCTCAGAGGAGAATTCTGAGAGCAGCTGGATCCTTTCCAAAGGAATTTCCGAACCTCCTCCTCTTCCATGTGTCTTATTGACTGTGGCTTTATTATCGAAAATGATTTATGAGGAATTTGGGCTGATGTTCCTCTCTCAGCAACACTTTCTGAAGATGTAATAATGGCTCTGAAGACAAACCTTGGTTCTGACCACTGTCCTCTGGCTGATGGCTCCACATCCCCATTTTCAGTAAAAAAAAGGGAATTTTCAGGAAATGCATATTTGAAGTACTCCTCAGTGGGCTGTCAGTAATGTAAAGGCTTTTCCTCTGGAATACTTGGAGGTCTGGTGGGCGTCCCTGACCACGGCAAGGGGTCGGAACGAGACGGGATTGAAGTTCCCTTCCAAGCATTCCATGATTTTCTGGTGTCAGCCGGGAGGCAGCGGAGCTTGCCGGCCACGGAGGAACCTTGGCAGAGCAGATTTGCTTTGTAAGGAGCTGGTTTGGGCTGTGGGGACGGACAGAGAGCGACTGTGCCCTGGTGTGGCACAGATGGGAGACGCGAGCAGCCCTTGGGGGCTCCTCTGCTCCTCACTGCGCTCCCACCGGCGCTGCTTCGCTGCCAGGGGTGGGAATGCTGTGCTGGGAATGGTGTGGTGTGCTGGGAATGTTGTGCTGGGAATGGTGTGTTGGAATGGTGTGCTGGGAATGGTGTG